>JAGXCT010036571.1:0-164589 GCA_022495035.1 Philopotamus ludificatus | reverse complement strand
TATAAATTTAAAAACATATATTTTAATTTTTTTTTTTTATATATTTTAATTAAATTATAATTTTATTGTTGTGCTATAAAAAAAGTATTAAAATTTCTAAATTGGAAAAATAGGGGGTGGGGGGGATGGGAATATGTACAAGTAGCTCAGTAGACAATATCAAATTCCGAAGGTAGCTCACATCCTTATTGAGTTTGGCGACCACTGGTTTAAATAATCGCGACGCGACGCCTGCATTTGGGTGCCACGGACCGAGCGATGTGACGTCGGGACCAACTTAATCGAAAGCAGTTTGCAAAACTTTGATTGCTCCGTCCTGAATTTTAAATCGCTCCAACACTCGAAAATTACATCTAGTTTAGCGGAAAATTTACTTCTCCGACGAAAATGATTAAGCAGGTCGTTGGGTACATTTCTTTTCGGAGATTTAACAGCCCAAAAGTCGACATAAAAAGAGATGGTTTCCATCCGCGGCCCAATATAACGGCCGTATAAAACGATGTTATCTTTATATTTTTATACGGCCGCATAGAATACATAATGCCACTAAGAAAACAGCACACACGTCATGTGTTTCAAATAAAGCCGTGTGCATAAATTTGATTGGCGACTTACGTGTTTTACGTTTCTATTCCGATGGAAACGGTCCCGGCAAACTCGGAAAATTACTTTCGTTTCACTATTTAAAGGCATTACTGTGTGGAGCAGACTCTACTTTAAAGTTGCCTCTCGGGGAGTTAGACTTTTTCGCCTTTCTTTCTGCCATTACGTTTTTTTTTCAGGTTTCTCCTATTAAATTTTATAGACGTTCGTATAACTAGTTTTACTCACCGTTAAACAGACATGGCATTATAAAATAAATTTTGTTACATAGATTTGTTTCCGAGTCAAACAATTCTTGTTATTCAAAACAAGTTTGTTATGTACAGAGTGTGTCGTATTATGTTTTTTATAATTTTAGTATCACAATTCATATTTATTATCGACGCTATCTCACATACATCAGGTGTCGTCAGTAGTTGATTTATCTCACCAGTCAGCTTTGCAATAGATGCTTTCAGTCTTTAAATAAGTCTGCGCTCGTTCAAACTATGGCCTTTCAGAGTAACACATTAATGACTGAATAGTCTCTCATCCGTATATTCCCCCAGTGTCAAACCACGACACTGGTTATTTTGTTTAAATATTATTTCAGTTGGATTATAATTTACATTATTTGTTATATAAGTAATTAATTATAATGGTCTCTTCTACTTACATACCCCCTGCCCAGTGTTATAAAGAATTCCCTTAATTCATAGTTTTCGTCGGACCCCTATTCGACTACTAACTAAGCTCAGTCCCGGTTAACTTACATTGTCGAAATATACGCATGTTACCTACAAGCCTTTTCTTTTTTCCTTCAAATATTCGTCCTCAAAAAATTTTCAAAATTCCTCCTCTCCAAAATATACAGTAGTCGCTGATCTTGTTTTGTGAAAGCCTAACGCTTGTAAAGTAAAGTTTGATTTTAGTCTCACTTGAGAGAAATCTCGGCAGTAGAAGTTTTAAGTAGCACCGATTTGCCAGCATGGTTCTTCTTCGTACTTCCAAATTAGTTTTTATTATAACATGTGAATTTCTGGAAGGCCTTGTAGTTGCAGTCCTGGTATCGGGGTTTTTATTATAATAATAATTTACCAAAATTTATTTCATGAAAATTATAATATAAGTTCCTCTAAAAAGTATATTTATTTAAGTAAATTTTAAGATGCATAAAAATTTCCGAGACGTAAATAAAGTGATATATGAAAGCTCTCCAAGATACTTAAAATTTTAAGTGGATCCAAAAATCGCTTCGCTCCAAAACGAATTAATTTAATTTGGCCGCATTAAAACGAATGCAGCCGACATTCATTACGGTAATTGAATTTTCAATCAGAGATGAGAGAGAGAGAGCTCCGGGCAATTAAGATGCAAATTTAATTTGGGGCCGAAGGCGGGCAGAACAAACGACGTGTGTTTCCCCATTTAAATGTGGTTTAAGTGCATATGAAAATGATATTTAATCCTTTCTTGAGCAGTTAGCGAGCTAAGTGATGGCCGAAAGTTCCGGCCGGAGCTCCGCTAAACGAGTTTGTGCAACTTGCGACTCGGAAAATTGGCCCGCGGAAATTAACCCCGAGTTGGCCGGGGACTTCCGGGGTTAATCAGATATTCGAACGGCTCTCGCTAATTTTGGATAATGAGATAACTAATTCGGGGACCACCGCGGATATCTAAATTAAATCTGAACCAAAGTTGGCCGTGACGAGAACGCGACGCTGGCCTCGCGATGGACGCTCTGCCGTCGCCCGCCACTTTCAACTTTTATCCGATGCCATCTAATAACCAGATTAAAACAGGCAATTAATCTAAAAAATACACATATGTGTTATATAGAGGTACTTGTAGAATATCTAATGCAATCATTAATAACAAAAAAATGATTAGAGCAATAGACTACTATTTTTTTTTAAATAAAACTGGGTTTGCCAGCGTAAAGGCAGTTGTTCGATTTCTTTTTTTAAATAAGTCTTTAGATTACATTTTTTTTTCACCTCTTAATGTAAGCTCTAACGATCTGAAAAGGTGGTAATCTGACGGCGTAAGATACGGTGAATAGGGTGGGTGAGTTCTCAAAACACACAAACAATGATCTTTTTTATCGTTAGTGATGGTCGAGAGGTCGGAAAAGATACTTCTCAGAAAGAAATCCATAGTCTTTTTCGTACACGATTATTGTATACTGTTGTACCCAGGATGAAGCTGTGTCCGACCTGTCCGACACAGTTCCATCCCTTGCCATTTACCTACAATGCATATACCAGCTCTTCGGACAGTTCTCTGAAAATCGATGCAAAGCAAGAGAATGCCCTGTAGTGAATCACATTGTTGACCAGGTTCATGTGTCCGATAGGGCCCTCCATCGGCAGACCTGTAGGGGAAATGCCACATCGGACAGCATAGAGCGTCCAGGTAAGGACAGGACCACAGAACGTAACCGAGAACTATTTTCCTATGCGATGAAGATGATCCTGAACTGTAAACCATGGACAGCAAATCGTCAATGATAATTCCTCAATTTTTTGATGACGATCCGAATCCACCATCGCCTTCAGGATATCATAATCTAATTTTTGTGTCGTCCTTTACGTGCGACATATTTGAGATGCCTATTTCTATTTTTAAACTTTTTAAAGCACCGATGACACTTGTTTAGTTTTAGAATATCTCAGAATCAGTAATTTTTTTCACTGCTTCATTTGCCTTCATTCCTAACAAAAATATCACACAATGACGTAAGTGTGCTTCTTCTACTGTTGGCCTTGACATCTTTCCCCCTTGTTATAAAAATTAATTTAACCGAAAAATAAATTTACAACCATATCTTTAATACAATAACAAAATTGACGTGTGTGTAGAACCGAGTATCGACACAAACTAACTGTGAATTAGCTCATTAAAGAAATTTTGATTACTTTTCGGTCCCGTTAATATTATATTTAATTCATAAAAATATACATGGTTATTGATACTGAATTATTTTTAATACATTCTAAAAGAGGATGGTGTATGTAACTAATGACAGCTACGATGAATACCATAATCAATCAATAACATACTTAGTTTCGTAAGTACTTACTGTTGGTAATAAGTGATTTTTTTGTTATGCAGATTTATATACATTGATTTTTCAATAAAACCACGAATAAATGAAATAATTAAAATATTATGAAATAAGACCATCGCATGGAAAAGCTTTATACGCATTTTTTTAGGTACTTACGTATAATAGAATTCATGCTTAACCACGTAGAGGTCATAAGCGGTTATAGCCGTGGGCATTGGACGTTCTGCACAAGTCGAGCTTGACTATGGCCTTATCCTGAATACAATTTATATTATGTATTAATATAGACTTAATTCTATTGGATTTCAAAGTCATTAAAAATTTTATTTGCAAATAAAGTCAAGCCAAACATGTGACACACATATTTAAGAGCATATGCACGTATGTTGACGAAGTAGTTTTTAATTATTTATTTTATCAATTTTAATGATTTATTATATTAATATAATAATAATATCCAAGTAATATGTGATCTAATTATGTTTATAATTTTCACTTAATAGCAAAATTGAAACGTTAAATTTTTGCGGAATGTTTCCACTTTTGACGCCTATTAATTAACTGGCAAATTACAAAATTAAATGTTTGTTGGAGAGAAACATGGCGAGAAATTAAAGAATGGGATAAGTTATTTTCAACAAAGAATGAAGAATTTGATGGTGGTTGGATTAGGGGCCATTATTGAATTATTTGTTGGCTATGAAATAGATAAAGGAGAGTTAATTTTAATGCTAATTGAACTCAATGAATCAAAAGAAATATTAATATATTTTTAATAAATAAAATACGTAAAATTAATATTATTTTCATTCGAATTAGTTTCAAGAAATTGAATCAATTCCGATTGTACGGTTTTTTTTCTTAAACGCGATTATAAAAATCAAAAACCAGTATTATGGCTTGTAGGTAGCATGTATATTATTTCGATAATGTATATAATAATAAAATGTCTAAGCCCAAAATTAAGGTGACGTTCTTCCAAGATATATCATCGTTTTTATTTGACAGAGTTTTGAAACTGTAGGATGTCACTAAGATAATTTGCATCTTATGGCTTGTAGGTAACATAGATATTATTACATAAACCAGTGTTATGGCTTGTAGGTAACATGCATATATTTTCGATATTGCAAGTTTAACCGCGACTGAGCTAAGTTAGTAGTCGGATAGGTGTCCTACGAAAACGAGAGGAAGACACTTATTACCTCCGCACGTTTTATAAAAAATATGTATTTATGTGGGTAGTTTGGCGCGTTGGAATTAATTAATTTAATGCCATCTATCCGCGTTGAATAAATATTTATAAAACAAATAAATATTTCAATCCAACTGAAATAATATAAACAATTAGCTAATAATTAACCTGTAGTAGTGGTTTCATTACTTGGGGAATAATGGTACGTCTTTACAGTGTTTTAATGTATATAAATAAAAATATATGTATAAAATGTTTATCGAAAAATCTTTATATGGATGAATGGCGATTTGGATTCTTTCTGTCATGCCATTCATTCATCGTAGACAATAATAAATAAATAAATAAATTATGATAATGTAAGTTAACCGGGACAAAGCTAAGTTGTTAGTCGGATACGGATCAGACGAAAACTTTTTATAACACTGGCCATGGGGTATATAAGCGGAAAAAACCCATTACCTCCACATGTTTTATAAAAATATGTGTGTAAGTAGTTTAGTGCGTTAGAATTGATTAATGTAATGCCATCTATTCTTCGTTGAATAAATAATATAAATTAAAATCCAACTGAAATAATATTAAAAATTAAGGAGTGTCGTGGTTTGACACTGGGGGAATATACGTGTGAGAGATTCATTCACAATGTCTATATAGGCGCTTTGGAATCGTTACGTTATGCCTTCAATCCATCATAGTCAAATAAATAAATAAAATGATTATTATTAATAAAATAAATTTTCGCAACTGATATTTTTTATATAAAATTGAATGAAATACCTAATAAATTGATATGTAGTTCAGAGAGCATGATTGTAAGAAACATTATGTAAATTATACATCACCAGACGCCATCGGCGCCTTTCTCTCAGGACGAATAAGGCACTCCACTAGCATACAAATTTAAAAGTTTTAACGGAAATTACTTCATGAGGTAACTTGCGATCGAACTTTCTGTCAAAGGCTATGATGACAGGAGCCAATTGAAGTGTCAGATATTTTTTAAATTGATTTCGCCAAGTATACGTGTATGTACATTGGTATTTCTATAATGAAAGCAATTTCAGCGATGAATATTAAACCTAATATATTAGTTTCATTCTGAAAACATAACCTCTCCGCTTTGCGGCGGACCGTTGAAGCTTTTAACTAAGCTGCCCCGACGCTACATGAATCTTGCTCGTAGGAAAGCTCTACTTAGGGATATCGGACAGGAAATATAGACACTAAATCACCGGCTACCTGATCCTGGCCCCAGAAACGCTATCTTTAAAAATAACATGTATCTCTGAAACACATAGAAGCGGGGCGAGCTGACCGGAAACGCCGATAATTAATAGAGGGGTAAACACTTCAGCGATCAAACGGAGCGCTGATGCCGGATTGATCGAATAAATGCCGTAATTATTTATTATTATTTATTCCATTCAATCAACAGCGTCGCTATCGAATTACCAATATTGGCTTTTTGTTATGATATATACATTTTAATTAATCAGACCCTCGGCTCTGTGCAAACGAGGCGGCGGGGGAGGCCAAGTTTGCGACCTCCACCGAAGTCTCAATTTCGCCAAGGCCTCAGCTGGAAGCACTCCTTGAGAGCACTTGCAGCTGAAAAATTAATATCCGCTCATAGTGGGGGATCGCGTATCAAAATATTACTTTATATTTTGCGTATATGCTAAATTTCGTAGCGCACATGTCGTAAAGTCTAGCATAGTTTGTAGCCGAATTAAGGCCTTGATATTAAAAGTGCACCATAAATTTTTCGCCAGGCGAAAATTTTAATTAGAAATCCTAGTGTAACACGCAGACTAACTAACGCGCCCGAGTCCGAGCATTTTGAGCGACTTCGCTCCGATCGATAAATTTGAAATATTTGTTTGTAATGGCTTATCTGAGTGAATTTATGGTTATCTGAATTTAATGTTAAATTATTGCGGTCATCAATATTACATCATTCCGAACCAGACTCGTAAATATTTTAACGCGCTGCGAATTCCATTAATTCAACCGGGTCGAAAAAATTATATGAATATTTGGCACGTCCAAAAAAATATATATTCACAGTGCAAACCAATGACAAATTACTCATATTATTTATATATATAAAAGAATAATTGATCTAACATGTGATTTCATTTTTTCTAAATTATAAATCGTGGATGGATAAAAAAATGAAATTCTAATCCATAATTTTGAATTAATATATATTTATTTGCCTATGATTAAAGATATGACCTAAAGATTCAAAAGATTTATAAAGCTTCATAAAGAATTCCCAGAATTCAGAGATTTTCGTCGGAGGATTAACATATCCGGGTACTACATTAGCTCATTCGCGATTAACATACATTATTAAACTAATGTATGTTGCCTACAAGCTATGCCACTTTAATTTTTTAAACATTATTTGATTTTTTCGCAGTGCTGCAGTGATTAATTATTATCACTATTTTTTTGTTTGTTTTTTTTAATATATAAACTATTAATCTACTTTCCCTCATGTCTGAGGAACGTCAACGTGTGCATGATTCCTCTTATGGGGGACCTCGGACATGGTTTTCATGGAAATATATATACTGCCCGATTTTCAGTTTATGTTTTTGACAATTATTTTTTTGTGAAATAAAGGTTATCACCCTCTACCCCACCCCTCTGTTCACTAGCGTCACTCAGAAAACTTCGGAATGGTCACCCATCCGAGTACTATCTACGCTCAGTTGCGGTTAACTTGACAATACTTCGATTGTAATTATCTCGATTTTTTTCTTATTTGTTTATAATTATTTATTCAATGAAGAATAGATGGAATTAAATTAATTAATTCAAATTTATGTTAATTTCACTCACAGCCCTTGTGGCCACACTGTAAACCGCGTTATTTTAAAACCGCGTTGAAAAAACGTTTATTCGAGGGATGTATTCGTTTTTCTTAAGATTCCAAAGATTATTCCTCAGATTTCTTAGTACCCCGGATTCAACCGCGAATTTACGTTTTCCCTCTAATTACGTTTTTTATCAGTGCAGAAATCTGGCAAACCACTTTCTAAATGTTCGTTTGGCAAAGAACTCACCTCTCCACAAATTATTTTACGCAAATTGTCGGCAGATTTGCCATTTTAAAAAAATATGCTATAAATGATATTGATCCGTTTCCCTATTATTTATAAATTCCCTAAAATTGATTTACAATGACACCCCGTTTTTACGGGCCCGGAATTCACGTTTTGTCGCTATTTGCATTAATTTTTTAATTGAACTCTTTCCCTCTAATTACGTTTTTCATCACTCCGAATTTACGTTATCCACCTAATTACATTTTTTATCGTTATAGAAATCTCGAAAACCACTTTTGAGATATTCTCGAATCTAAAGAATTGTATGAATCTAAGGAATTTCAGCTTTTATAACTCCGCTCTACTAATCCCGAATCTTTGATTGATAAATAATAAAAAAGCGGATACTAAAAACAGATTCCTTAAATTCCTTAGATTCCAGACCATCCAGAAAGTAGTTAGTGGTAAAGCGTAGATATGGGGCTGGAAAAGCGGATACTAAATAAAGTAAAATTCGTTTTTTACGTTTTTCAAGTAACTGATAAAAATGTAATTAGAAAGAAAACGTAAATTCGGGGTACTAAATACAGTGAAACCCGTTATTTACGTTTATACGTAATTCGAGGGAAAACGTAGATTCAGAGTTTTTGTTTTATAAAGAGGATAAATCCGCCATCAGTCTGGGTAAAATCATATGTGGTGAGATGAGTGTGTTGGCGAACGAACATCCAGAGTGCCAGATTCCTATCTTGAAATTTTTCATTGCTGGTTGGACCAGGTCGTAGCAGGCATAAAACACTAAATACCGACGTTCTGGAGATGAATCTTGGCCTTTATTGATGCAATAACAGACACACTGATTATGACATATGATTACGCACACAAGGTAGATTTAATTTGCGAAAGGTTTATTTTGAAATAAAAAAAATGTCGAATTTGAAGTGAAAAACCTGTATCGTGATTATGTAACAATAAAATTTTTGACTTTCAGCCTATAAGGGACTAAAAATGATTTACGACCGGCGCTTTGAGATTAGGTTGTCGTGTAAAAAAATCGCATATATGTCAACGTCAACGTGTTAACGAGACTTACAGTTTGTGTTATTCAACAACAAGCTCGGGGCCAAATTAATATTTGACGATTCGACGTTTTTCTAAACAATTTATGAAAGGTCACCCGGTGATACGATTTGGTACATGGCAACTGAATGTGTGTCATTTGCACTCGCCATTCTTTTCGGGCATGTGTCTTCTATTGTGCCCGTCTATGCTATTTCGCGATATTATATGAGATATGTATAACACACATTACAACAGGAAGCGACAAATATTAACAGCGTCCGTACAACGAATAAAAATATTTTGATTAATTCGTCCGCTTCAAGAAGTTTCAGCCGCAAATATGAATTACACGTGTAGCACATCGCATGCTCGGTTAAATTAGCAGCGGCCATAAATTGCCAAGTTCGTGTTCGAAATGATATTGAATTACCTTTAATTAAAGTACGCAACAAAACAATAAAACGTTTGTAGACTTGATTGAATGTAATTGTGTACACGGCCAAAGGAAAATTTTGCAAAGAGAAGAAAATTATGAACATGCTCGCGTGAAGCTGTCTAATGGCGCCACGCGTCTAACTCGCTAATCAGATTAATTAACACG
This sequence comes from Philopotamus ludificatus, assembly GCA_022495035.1. Taxonomy (NCBI): domain Eukaryota; kingdom Metazoa; phylum Arthropoda; class Insecta; order Trichoptera; family Philopotamidae; genus Philopotamus; species Philopotamus ludificatus. Next base: position 155,020 of record JAGXCT010036571.1, on the reverse strand, counting down.
TTTCGCCCGTTCACGGTTAATGTATTAGTTTTGTGTCAATTTGGTGAACGTTTCTAGAAAAATCACGTGGAATTACGACGATTCACTCGGCACAGTCTGGGAAAACGCGGAAAGAACCGGCTGTAACAAATCACATTTTTTTGCATTTAAAAATGTTCCCTACGACGTAATAAAACATTGCAATTTTTCTTTGACAGAATTACAGCAGGAACGTTACATTAGACCTCATTATTAATGTTGGAATGTCACGAGAGAATTAATGTAAAATATGTAAGAAAATTACTAGAGTCAACTAGATTTAAGCACGAATACTGTATTTTACAAAGCGGCATTGTCTGAAATAAAATTGTACGTCTTTTATAATTAGGTCATTGTTTTTAAGGATTTCGTATACTTGTAATCTAGTTTACAATAGGGAATAGGGAGTTAATCCTTTACCCACCTGCGAAGCGGCGGAGAGAGACAGACATAGCGGTCTGGATACGCACTATTATTGTACTTGTATAGTTTTCGAAATGCTTTAAAAGGGATTAAGCGCCTAATCCTATTACCCGGCAGCCAAAGCATAATAAATCGGAATACTTGCCAGGACTGTATTGGAATCTAATACTAGAGCGTCGAAGGTCTGCTATATTATAGTGGATTTCTGTCATTGAAGGCGTATCATATTGCAAATTATTGCCATTATGGTCATCATATATACATATATATATATGCGAAGCACATTTGGAATTATTATATTCAGCATGTACAGTACCGAGCACTGAAGTTTATTTATTTACCATAAAAAAAAATGCGTGATTGACATCACAGAATAACCCATGTCGCCAATCGCGCATAAAACCATTATAGTATAGTAAAAAAAACATAAAAATAATAATACATAATAGTTTAAAAATATAAAATAAAAAGAAATGTATAAAAGTATAAATGTAAAATAACAACAACAAAAAATAGTGAAATAGAGAAAATGACGTATTAACATATAATATATATACAATACATATAATATAAATACAAGAATAATAATAAAGAAAAGAAGAAATATCGTCATTAATTACTCTGTTATATGAAATTATAAAATCTCATATAAATGATCAACGAAATGGCAATTTTTAACATCAAATACCAGCCAACAGCTTGAAGAAGTGCTTTGCCAAGTAGATCGACCTTCTTTTCTCGAGAGGTACATACCCCAGGCAGCCCTGTACCCATGCGCTGGGTTTTAAATTTGGATAGAATTCCAAACTCCATCGTGTAGAGATATCTTAGATATAAATAACTTCTGTATTTTCCCTAATATGAGCCAGTTCGAGGCGTCACAAGGCACCTATACAATGGAACCTAATTCGAGCAAAAGGTGTTAGTTAGGTCACTGTACCCGATAGATCTCAAACTATGGGACCTTGCTCCTGTTGTATGAAGCAAGACCGAATTTGATGCGTAGTATAGCAAACACTTTGAGAGCCGGGATCCTTCTAGAACCATATTCCGGTTAATGTTTCCATGAACCGAATATGTCGTCACCTATGCTCTCATCGCATTAGCTCACTGCCGAATTGTTCTACATATGTAATGACTAAGCAAACGGATTTTCCAGCTTTCCTCCGACGTTATTATACCATATTTTTTCTATTATTTCAATTAAATTTATTGGCTCGTTCGCTTTCTTTTGTATATTTCAACCGACAAAATGTAGCACAAATTCTCAATGAGGTTAAGATCTGGGGAATTCCCTGGCCACTGCAAGGTAGAAATCCTATGTTGGCTTGATGCGATGGTATCATAAAATGCAGCTTTGGGAATCCTTCAGGGTTTCCATTTGGGGCCATTATTATTAATTTAATCTATGAACAACATACGGTACGTCCTTTCTGTAATCTCTCACTCTCTAAAACTTATACTTATAAAATCAATACCCTCAAGAGGTCATGGCTTTTCGCTGCAGCTGGACATCAATTCTCTGTCAGTAAATGACGTTTTCGAGACGTTTTCGAGACCTTTAATTATACGCAATCGTCAGTTGATGATGTGGGAAATCTGTTCTACTTTAAATTTAGGTTCAATCCACACGTATATGATGTATATATGTGCTTCAAGAATATTGGACTATGTCTTTTAATAAATACACAATATATACATAGCACCTTCAGGTATCAATGTATCTTATAGCACAGGTTGCTATAAGACACATTGGCTCGAAGTTTGCTTGAATCAGGATCTATTATCTGATCACCATATGACGCATCGAATATCCTCACACTAGCTAAAATCCCGAAGAAATTTTTAAGAAAAGATATCCTACATGAGGGAGTTTGGATTTTACTTGAGCTTATACCCCAGTGCATGGATTCAGGATTACCTGGGATATGTAACTCTCGGAAAAAGTAACGGGATACAATTAAAGGGAATTATGACTAAGATGGCATACCAGATAGATTCCGAAGCGTTATTCACCCTTATAAATATTCAATAAAGATTTTATAGATGCAAGGAGAATGAGTCTCTACACTAATACACTAATATTCTCATCAGTGTCAAACCACGACACTGGTTAATTTTGATATTATTTATTTAACGAAGGATAGATGGCATTAAATTAATTAATTCCAACGCGCCAAACTACTTACATAAATAATTTTATAAAACATGAGAAAGTAATGGGTATCTTCCTCCTACATACCCCTGGCCAGTGTTGTAAAAAAATCCCTGAATTCGTAGTTGTCATCGGACACCTATCCGACTACTTACATTAGTTATATGTTTGTTATGCGTCGTTGGCGAATTAGTTTACTCTGTAATGCCAACCACGTATTGTTTTTAAATAAATAAATAAATCTGTTCATCACAGATTTGTTTATTTATTACGCCTCGGAATTATGAAATTTGACTAAAGCTTTTTTCAACATATTTTCCTTTGTAAAAACGACATTTCGTTCCACCTTGCCGAACACGTAGACGTACAGAAGACGATTGCCGGTTGTTTCATTAGTTCATAATACGAGACCCTCTTGCCAGTGTCGTCTGTTGTGGTTCCGGCATCGGACACTTTGAGTCCATTTGAACCGTTTCAAAATGACATTCTGTGGCGTGTTGTGACATGGACACGTCAAAAGGTCAGATTCAAATTTCACATCGGCCTATATAATTTGATCGACGACGTCCTCCAGCGTTACGTTTCCGGCGCCGAGCCCGGATCCCGGCCCGAATCGAATTCACATCACGGTGGCACACAAAAACGGAGCTAATGAACACTTGCCGCTCCGGCATTCCGATTGCGTCTGCATCATCAGCCGCGACACGCCGCCTGCTGAATTCAAAGCAGCGTGCATGTGCCCACGTGTGCATAAGTGCGAGTATCGCTTACACGCCTCGCGAGTGACCCGGCCCGGGGGCAGGCGAGGCGTGCCGGTTTCTGACACAACCTGCCGGTTTCGACCGGTTTTTAAGAAAGCATCGTGTGGCGACTGGCAAATTTCACGATTAATGACCTGTACAAATTTACGTTATGTATTTGCAATACTAATCTTATGTAACTCCATGTTCAGATAATGCCATGTCCGGATTATCCAAGTTACCGCTATTATATTATACTTGTTTTATTTATTTATAAATTTATTATTGTATCACAATAATCAATGTATATAAAATATGTTCTCAACAACTTTACATCTCCTTTGTAGTCGAGATGCTCAATCGAATTTTCACTTGTTTGGTCCCTCGAAATCAGTCCCGCGAGGGGAAGATTTACAACGGGCGAATATGTAACGACGGTTCATTGTGGCACACAGCTTGGTCTATGGTATTACAATGCGGAAATGCGTATAATTTCTTGACAATGGTCAATTTGTTAATAATTTAATAAATAATTTCATGTATTGCAAATAAATGGTTTTTAATGAAATGAACTTAAAAAATACACAGAATTATTGATGTTCACTAAAAATCATTAATCAAACTAAAACCGTTTAAAAAATAGACCCATAACATTTATCTATTTCCGTCTGTATTTGTCAAACAACTTATGTGGAAAAATGCGAAAAAAAGTAACTATGTTATGTGAACGGACAAGTATGTGAACGTTCATGTTACTCTATGATAGAAAATTGTGCATTATGTAGCTTGATGTTGGAAATTGCCGTATTTTTATAGAAATTCAGCTACGTCTATTGAAAAGTGGATGCAATCTAATCAATACATTCTAGACGTATCAAAGTCTATCGATATATTTTATATAGATATATAAAAAAAACATTCTCTCTTTATTGGGTTAACATATTCGCCTAGTGCCGAGAGCAATAAGGTTTTTGTTGGAAATTTACCTCGAGCCGGGCTAAAGTTTGCGGTTTTTTTATGCGTCAGGCCGAGTCGTGAGTTGCCCGTGGCGATATTCGATATTCGATTTGAGCCCACGAATTGGCAAAAGGTTAAATAAGGTAAGTTCCGAGCCAAAGTTAGCCCATAGAGAGCTTTGTGAAAGCCAGCTTGAATTGGAAGCTCCGACCGGCCGTATCTACCCTGCATTATAATACACGCCAGCATCAATCTTTTCTGCAGAGATGCACCAAAAATGGTACGAAAAATAAAAAAAAGCACTGCCATAATAAAAAAGCATGTTTTTTAAGAGCATCGAAACGTATGAGGGTGATATGAAATACGGCTGTAATATAAAATTCGCATTGTAACACTATATTTTCAGGCAATCATTTGCCACCGGTTTGAGATGGATTTTCGCAAAATAAAAATATTTATTTATATTTATGTATGCATCAAACCCCGACGGTTGAACGAATACTGGGGCCGGAAAGAGTCTAGGGTCGGGGCTGGGGTCAAAAATACGCTACATTGGCTGTTTTTAATCCATTTTTATTTTTCAATTTCATCTGAAATTGTGAGCTCGCTCTTTTAAATGAGCATTTGATTGGAAATGCCTTTAACAACGTTGTTAAGGTACCCGTGGCCCCTAGTAAAAATGTGGACTTAACGACCCGTAATCAATCACTCGATCGCAAGTGCTGCGGCCGAGATGACTCAAACTGTAAAGCATTTTAAAGCTGACCATGTGTTGGAGCGGACAACGTACTTCAATATATTTTCAGATGATACCATATTTAATCTAACGTTTTGTTTATAGTCGATATTTTCATGATTACAAGTTTATTGAAAAAATAGATGCATGTTAATATGTTAATGGGTATATTTTCAAAATAAATTGTATTATTAATAAAACATACAACATCTAATGATGTATAAAAGTTTGTAAGATAAATAAAATAATAAGGAAAAAGCGCTTTTAATAAAAGGTAACAAATTTTTCCTACAATGGAACACTACGCAAACCCGGGAATTTAAAAGGAATCCTTAGCTTATTTTTTAGGTTGTGAAAAGAGTTGTTTTAAAGTTATGTGTTCTAAAAATACTTTGAAAACCTTTTACATCTAAATTTATTTTATTATTCTAACATTCACGTAAGGCAGGAAAACAATCAACATTATTAAATTCATGCAATGAAATCCAAAAATTGTATTTTTTTATCAAAAGATTTTCAGTCTTTGTAGGTCTAGAGATGATGCTTCTGTTGCATTTTCATTTTCAGTTTTAGCCACTGTAAACATTTGAAGTTTGGATATTGCCAGAAAATTTTTGTTGGAGCCAATGAACTGTTTGTTGATCATCACTCGCCTTTCAATATAAAGTAGAAGATCTTTAAATGTGTTGCAGTGTATAAAACCATGCCAAATTTTCGCGAAACACCCATTGAAGTTCAAGGTTCAGCGGAACACTGGTGTTTGGTAAATATAGTATATGTTTGGGAAATATACAGAGCAACATAGTTTGGAAAAGCCTGACTTAAATAATGCAAGATAACCACGACTGAGATAAGTTAGTCCTCGGATAGATCAATGCTTCGGCGAAATCTATGAAATCTAATCTCTCCACTTCCAAAACATACTGGTCAAAAATTGGAATGACGCGAGAATTATTAGATCACGGCCAAATTTTTCATCAGGCACATTATATCTATTAATTCTAGGAATTCTTAATGACACGCTAGGGAGGAATGTAAGTGTGAGAGACTCACTACCCACGGCATCTTTAGAATCTTTATCAAAACTTGGGGGGAGTGGGGTTTTGGAATTTTTCTATCATGCCATACATCAATCGTTAAATAAATAAATAATAATGAGCATATTCTTATTACTAAAGTGACAGGACAATTAAAATTATTTAATGTTATTGTCTTTTAATAATGATAAATTTTAAATGTTTTATTTATTAGATTATAATTATAATAACGGAAAAAAGAGAGTTGATATTATTTTTTAAACATGTTAAATTTCCCGATTCGAAAGCATCTATAGAAAAATAAAATGAAAATTTTATTCGTACATATGTAAAAGTCACTTACTGTTGAATAATGGGGATATTTTTCTCTATAATCGGAAAATGCTTCATACATTTATATGACATGCTAATAATACGCTTCCTCAAATACATTAATACACCGAGGATAAGATAAACATCGAACAAAATAAACGACACAATAACTGCGAAACATTACCGAAAGTGGGACCGATAACAAGACAAATCTCTTATGAATTCGTGACTTACTCAACCCGTTTGTTACCGAAATTATTTCTACTGTATATGTAAAACCCCTATATTTTATTGCCAATAAGATTCTCGATATTTAAGTAATCTTGTTAATTTAAAAAAATTAAATGCTATTGAATTTCTTATTAATATAATTAGCAAGTGTAATATATATAAAAGCGCCATTTACCCATATAAAGATTCTAAAGATGCAAGAGAAATAAGTCTTTCACACTTACATTCTCACCAGTGTCAAAGCACGACACTGGTTACTTATTTGTAATATTACCTCAATTGGATTGAAATTTATATATTATTTATTCAACAGATAGACGACATTAAATTAATTAATTCTAATGCCCCAAACTACTCATTGAACTATTTATTTTAATACATGCAGAGATAATGGTCTATTCCAAATAAAAACCCTAGCCAGTGTTATAAAGAATTCCCTGAATTCATAGTCTTCGTCGGACACCTGTCCGACTATTAACTTAGCTCAGACGTGGTTAACTTACATTATCGAAATAATATGCATGTTACCTACAAGCTATAACACTAGCTAAATTAAACAACAGCACTAAGTTCGTAGAGTATTGGTTTGTTTTTTTTTTATATTTGGTGCTAAATGAATATTAAAATTCTTTTCAATATTAGCAATTTTAACTTTTAGTTGATTTCACCCATTTTCAATTATATTTATAATTTATTGAATAATATATTATTAAAAACTGTGAGTTATATCTATATATAAATTATATTTATACATACTGAATATAGCATAAATTCGGCTACAGCAGCAGATGTTCCAGTATTATTCATAAGAAAATTCATAACAAGTCCACCCGATGCCGTTTCAAGACCTAATATATGTTTTTATTTTACTTGTATGTATAATTCAAAAATATATATATTTTTTGTATTTTACATTTTAAGAAAAACTTACAGCTAATAAAAAGATATTAGATACATAATTAAAAATACCAATGACAAGATTATACAAATAATATGAATAATCTCTGAACAATTAAGAATTAGGTAGGAAAATATCATAAACAGAAAAAAATACATATTTTACATATCTTGTAAATCTTTCTTTTCTGATTGTAAAATCAAATCAAATGTATTAATATTACTAAACCCAATTTCGGTATAAAACTATGCCAAAAAACATATTTAATTAAATGAAAAAATAACAAAAAAAATTGTAATTCTCTCGAATGTTCGTCTCGAATATTTGGAACCCCAAGTTTTTGATTTTTCTCTCTTAACTCTTTTAATATAAATCCTACATGTCACAAACTTTTTTCATTTGTCTAAAAAAGTCTAAAGAATAAATATTATAAATAATCATTGACCTTTATTGTCCGCAATTGTGAAAAAAAATAAAAACAACAATATGTGTTTCTATTCCCTCCGTATCGGGTGCAAGCGAGGAAAAAAAATCATTTACCTCTATACATCTGCATACATGATCCCAAAATGTTTAATGTCCATTATTACGTCTTTGAAACTGCCGAAGAAAAATGTTAGTTTTTCATAAAACAGATTTCTCTTTTTCCAATAATAGTCATTGCGTCTTTAATCTTTGAGGTTGATATGCATTATTTTGCATATTATAAATTTTAAACGATTAAATATCTATTAAAACTGATAATTAATAATTAATGAAATATGCTTATTATGGTAAGTTTTATACTTTTTATACACTTAATTATTGATATTTAATGAAATTTTAATTTAAATATAATAATGCTGTATATGAGAAATGTAAGCCTTTACTAATAAATAAAGTAAACTTTTAAATTTATTTATGATTGTCACAATCTAAGCTCAGCTCTGGGCTCATGGCTGGCGACCTGATTCGTATTAAAAGAGCCTGGAGATAACCTCGAGGACAACCATCGCAGTCCAGGTCATACACGTCTAGACGGTCACGCGGTGTCCTCCTGGTGGCAAATATCCGTTTCGGGTTAGAATTTCACTTATAAATAAATCAAAGTATAGTTTAGGCGACACAACTGCAAAATATACTAATGTAGAATTTATCTATGTATGTATAATCAATGTTATGGCTTGTAGGTAATATGCATTTATTACGATAATGTAAGTTAACCGCAACTGAGCTAAGTTATTAGTCAGATAGGTATCCGACGAAAACTGAATTCAGTAAATTCTTTATAATAATGGCTAGGGGGTATGTATGAGGAAGTGACTCATTACCTCCGCATGTTTTATAAAAATATTTATGTATGTAGTTTGGCGCGTTGTAAATTAATTTAATGCCATATATCCTTCGTTGAATAAATAATATATAAATTGCAATCCAACTATATTATAAAATAATAACCAGTGTCGTGGTTTGACACTGGAGATAATGTAAATGTGAAAGACTCATTCATATGGGTGAATGGCGATTTGGAATCTTTCTGTTATTCCATCAATTCATCGTAGTCAAATTAATAAATCAATGTTTATATGGTGTATATTAATTAATACATATCTAGTATTAATATTACCATTAAACCGCAGAATATTTATTCAATATACTTAGCTGAGATACCATTATAATATTTGCTATTAATATAATTTATATAGGCCACATCCAATATAAACCTGATTTATTGAGTCGTTTTGGTATGGCTTTGACATTGAATGGCCTCGTGCTAAATAATAGATACAAAAATGTTTTTGTTATTATTGTCACATGTGGTAATGAGTGATTTAATTCGGTCACACGCGGGTTAATAAAGTCAAATAATTGTGAGCAGATCCGCTGCCAGGCTATTACCCGGGGTCCCGCAGCTAATGGGCTCGCATGCCTCGGGGACAATTCGAATTTTCCGATACCCGCTTTTATTGTCTTTTCTCCCAATTTCCCGAGCCGGCGCCTTTTCTCTCGGAAAATATTTTCGCAAGGATATTTTTTAGACACTATTTTATATATTTTTTCCCGGTGGCGGGCAAATATTATACAAACTACGTGTCGGATCGGTTCGGCAAAAATATAGGCGGACGGAATCCGGCCCGTGTTGTATGAAAATAAATGGCACGTACTTAAACAAACGGTATTTTGCCAATCCGGACATGGAATCCGCACGTAAAAAGTATTTTATAATAAATGCCAATGATATATCACGTTGACTTTTGTCTGACATATCGACGGAAAAAGTAACGTTATCTCTTTAGAAAAATCAAGTACACAAAATTGTTAGGAAAAGTACTATCAGTTGTTATTTTATATTTGGTAATTTATGTAAATGTTTATAACTGTGGAAAACCAACGCAAATTTTGTAGGGTACCGATAAAAAAACATAATTGGAGGACAAACGTAGATTCCGGGTTAAAAAAAAATGAAAATTAATTTTTATTTAGATTTTAAGGTCCTCAATATGCCTCATAGCATCTTCTTTTTATTTAAAAACGTCGCGCATTTATTTAAATATGTTTAAAAATTAATTTGAATTTTAAATATTTCACACGTAAATAGCGGGAAATAAAAAACGTAAAGGCGGGACTGTAAAAATAAATATTTAATAATATGGTGCTATTTGTGGATTAAATTAAATGATGATAAAACCCTCTGAATTGCCAATAAAAATATTCTGGCTCACGTACGGTGGGTGGATTTTTAATAATTCTAAACTCAGACTTGGCCAAAAATATCATAAATCTACGACCACAACTGTGACTTCACAGCTCCGACTCTAACCCGCATATGGCTACGGCGCAGGGTTAAGGACGGCGCCCATATTCCGGCGTCCTCTTTGGAAGCGTCCTCGTCTCTCCACTCGAGCCCGGCTACGTGATCTGCGTCCATAAAATGGACGCTGGGCCACTTGAATAGAACGAGATTCCTGGCCATCCTTTATATTCATATGTAATTACATCAATGTCAATTCCCGACCGCAGTCTCCCATCGCATATACACATATATAAAGCGGGTCAAGTGTATAATATACTCCATTGAATTAAGTGGAAAATTGATGCGTGTATATGTTTATTAATTAAATAATTTCCGGGGTTTTTATTTTACTTCTTTGATGGATTGCGGGAAAAAGATGTTTCTATTTATAAAAGCATATTTTGTGATTAAAAATATTGAGAATAAATTCTAAAATATGCCAGTATTATTGGTGACTATATTTGATATCAAACCCAAAGGAAAAGTTAACGATACGACACGACGATTGCATAGGTCGTCCTTGAAAATAAATTAATAAAAATGCGGGTGTTTTTATAAAAGTACATATAATCATGAAATTAATAAGAACACCGTGTCTCGAAGAACTGGTCCAGGATGGGACAAGTCAGTGCATAGAGACGCCTTGTCAAAAACAGAAGCATTATAAGAGCGTTTATGGAGCAGGGATCCTGTGCAGGGTTGTAACGCCGAGCTAGTTAATTTATTTACATAATTAAACAGAACATATGTACAATGTATGTATATAGTAATTTATGTTTATATTAGGTAGAGCTGTATAGCCTAAATCCTTTTGTCTTCGACGCCGTGGAGTTTTCACGTCGCTGTGGTTTCGTTGTGAACATTAGTTAGTCATCATACTCTTGTTAATAAAACAAAAAGGTACAAATTATTAAGACGCATTTGTGATACTTAATTCTGTTTTTGTATGACAAGAGATGGAAATCAAAAGAAGCTACAAAGACTGCTAAAAAATCTGCAAAATTAGTGGGGACGATTTGAAGTATCGGTATCCAAAGCAGACGCTATCACCTTCTAGTGGGCGAAGAAGTCTTCTATAAGTATTTAGGGGGCCGTTTAGGTGCGCTAGGGGGTAGTGGCTCTTCGTCGAAAATCATAAAAAATTGAAATAAGGATGGCAGCTCGTTAATTGCTGATGTATTGCTTTATTTTCTTTATACATGTGCAAGTGCTTGTTGAATAAGGTGAAGTATCTTAAAAGATCTATCGGTGTCCATATATTTTTTTTAATTTCATCATTGATTTGGGAAAAAGCAGTCTTGTCGTTCAGCACAGTTTTTTTGGTATTTCTTCAAGTTTGTCTAATACTTTCAACTTTATATATTTTTGGTAATACGCCCATTCTCAATCTCAATTCTTGGTTTATTAGTGTTTTCACATTAAAAAGTGGAATCACCCCTTCATTTTTAATTTACTGATTAAATTAGTTGTTTTTTCGACATCTTTATTACTATAAAAATTAATATCATTATTAAAACGTTTTAGTAGGTTGTTCCAACCAACGTTATGGCTTGTAGGTATCAAGCATTGAATTTCGATAATGTAAGTTACCCGCAACTGAATTAAGTTAAAGTACATTATAATAATCTATTGTTCCATAATCTAGGTATTTACATTATTTTTTTTATAACCCGAACGTAATACTAGCTGCAGTCTGCAGTCTACAGCCATCGTTAATCTCGTTTGACACGTGGCGTATTAAAGTAGCACGGTGTCACTGCACCCAAACTGCATACAAAGAACAAGACAAATGTGCCGCCGAGGAAATAAGTTATTTTCCTTCGGGTTCAGGACGGGAGCCTGTATACTGTAGATTTCCATTCCCAAATCGCTTCTCTCCACCGCAAATGTCAAAGAGCACACCGAATTTCCCGGCGTTTATATATCAACATGCATTTTCTAGTATATATTAAAAAAAAACAATATTGCAATACATTCATCCGGTTTGCAAAACAGAGAACAAGGTGTCAAAGTGTAGTGGAATGTTTCCAATCATAGCTCACTATCAAGATTAATTAATTAAATTAATTGGCGTGAGAGCCGACGGCACGCGAGCCCCCCGTTGAGAATCACCGGAAACGTGAAGCGCCCATCTGTAAAACAAACAGGTTGTATGCCTAGGGGGAATCCGGAAATTACCATGACGTGTCTAACGTATATTAAAGGTTCGTAGAAACGGATGACTTGAATCAGATCGCTTCACGTGCGCTGCACACAGGGAATTATTCTGTCATGGCAAACTATATCCGGAAAGTCTAATATGTTTTTTGAAAAATTGTTGATCAATTAGTTAAAAGATGTTCATTTCTTGAGATCTTTTTTTTTTAAATATCCTTGTTACGGTGATAGATACTGCTAAATTGTAGAAGGCTTTCTCGAATATTCAAATCCATGATCGGTCGTTATCTATTTATTAATTTAATCTAGTTCGTAATAACGTACAAAATATTTACTTTCGCCTTCATTCAAACTCAATTAATCAAATTTGGCAATATCTATAGATATAACATTCCATTAAAATTGGAGCCTGTTTCGCTTTGGGGCTCTGGTCCTAGATATCCGATAAATAATGTAATAGTATGTAAGTGTTAAACGTGGATAAGATAAACAATACAATTATGATACAATTTCATTTGAAATAAAACCCGTAACTGTAATTTTTAATGCTAATTTTTATGTGCGTATAAATATAAAAAGTATATTACGCTCCACATTTCATTTAAAATAACAAAAAAATAAGGTGATGTGAAAATACTAAATAAAATTAACAATAATAAAATAAGTGAAAAGCTACTCGTTGGTTCCAAGAAACCATGAGTTAGTATGACTACACCGAATCGCAGCGCTCTACGGCGCTTAGCAGTTAGACCCCCCCCCTCGCACTCCGCTACCAGCCAGTAACTATCCAATACACGACGCTGACAACGCTGAAAAGCTGACTCTTGATCCACATCGCCATATGAGAATATGCGTATATGAGAATATATGCATACAAGAGTGTAAAATGCATTATCTAACAAGTTTGCAAAATATATTTATAAATGTGCATATGTGAACAGATAGAGAGATGCAACGGACCGAATATTATGCATATTGACACAGCTCGCTTTGACCGGAAGCCGATGAACGTCACGTTCCTCGCCAAATTCAAAATTTGGCCGTTATCGATTTGCCAGTGTCGCCGGAGCATGTGGCAAGTGCCAAGGCCGCTCGAGCAAACAACAAGGGGCACACGCGACCATCAATCAGGGCGACTATTGCTCTTGCGAAACGCTCCCGTGGGATGATTACTTTGAAATTAGTGCGCGTAGTTGCGGCCTGCTTAATTTGGGGGCGCGTGCCTCCTGAATCCTTAAATCGTTTCTGTTTCGCCCAAGATAAGACCCAACAGCCTGCCCTTCTCCCTTCACAAAATGCTAATGTGTATCCGAAAACGTATGCCTAGCGAAGCCACTTGCTCGTAACTAGTATATAATTACCGAGGCGCTTAGAGAAATAACTCTGAAATATGATTTAGCAGCCGAGTGATTAAGTTTTAATGTTATCGTCGTGGTGCCAAATCCGGCTACTGTGCCCCTGTACTTGCGATGCGGCTCTGGAAAAGCCGGCGCTTGTTTTTCCTGTCTGGGCGGAGAGACGCATTAGTTTTGTATATAATTAATTTGCATACTTAATAAAGCGGTCGTATGTGTGATTAAATACGAGTGATTAATTAAGTATTAATATAGTATTGCATAAATTATATACACGTAGTGTTTATGTCGACTCGTGCTAAAACGGAGCATCTTAACCATTCTACCTTTTAATGCTACAAACAAAATTGATTATTAACTATATAAATATGTATTAATTATTTAGATAAATATATTAGGTAAAGCGTAATGAAATATTATTCATTTGTAACATAATTTACACTGGTACAGTGAAACCCCGTTTTTAAGTTTTTGAAGGGACTGCTAAAAAATGAGTACTAAATGTACTACTGTAGAAATTGAACGTAAATAGTGGTAAAATGTGAATTCCAGGCAAGTGAAAACATGATTTCACTGTACAGATATACAGTTAAACCTGTTTTTATGCGGTTACATAGGGAGCTTTTCAAAACACATAGAAAATTATATTTAAATAGAAAAAATAATATATTTACCTTTAATTTTCGCTTTATAATAAGTCTTTTCTTAATGGTCCAGGGGTATACAAGCACTTTAAGGGACGACAATTAACAAATGTGATTATATTAGAGCAGCAGTGAAGTTTTTAATCGAATTTTCAATGTATTAGAAGAAATAAATCTCGTTTTAATTAAAAAACACAATAGTTTAAGAATATTCAAATATAAATTGGTTGAATGATTTAAAGCTCGTATATGACATCATTCAGCATTTCTGCATTGATTTGATCAAAGAGCTAGTATTAAAAAAAATAATGAACAAAAATTTGACCCGCTCCTCAAAAAGGTTCGCCATCACTGATATAGGGAAATACATATGTAATGTAATTGGCTGATGCAATACTTAAGTTATTTAACGAAGAAATGCATATAAACACGCTTGCAAACTTACGGTAAAAATATCTTGTTTTGTTCATATTATTAATTATTACATTAAAAAATATCGCATAGAAAAAGTGGCACAAAAACAGGTTTGACTGCAATCATTCTGATACATTAACCAATTTTTCTAAAAGGTTTATTATTTATGTGAATGTTTAGGGTTACCTATCAAAAAATTAAACAGATATTTGCAATATTGATAAAGATTGTTAATTTATTTATTTGACTACGATGAAGATTCCCATATAAAGATTCTAAAAATACAAGGTGAATGAGTCTCTTATACTAATATTTCTCCCAGTGTCAAAACACCACACTGGTTAGTTTTATTATTATTTTAGATAGATTGAAATTTATATTATTCGCTTTATAATTATTTATTCAATAAAGGAATAGATGGAATTGATTCCAAGGCGCCGAACTAACTACAAAACTATTTTTATAAACTTGCGGAGGTAATGGATCTTTTCCACTTACATACCTCCTGACCAGGGTAATAAAAAATTCCTTGAAACTAAATTTTCGTCAGATACCTATCCCGCTACTAATCTAGCTCAGTCGCGGTTAGCTTACATTATCGAAAATAATATGCATGTTATCTACAAGTCATAACACAGGTTTAAATCAATATAAGTGGATCTTGTATTGGTTCTTTTATAAGCCCTGAGTCTAAACCCCCCCTCCCCTTGCATCGATCAACGTCACGCGTGGAAAATTACCTAAAAACCATAACAGTAGATAAGATCCGAGTTTTACCTAAATCAGTAGCTATCCAGAACTGTATACAAATGTCTTGTGTAGACGCAAATCTCGAGTGGATGACTGCTGGGTGGTCACACACTCGTCCATAACAGCAAACCGCTGTATCATTTCTTCTCGTGCTCAAGTCAATAATCCTGGACGTCATCGAATTTACTTCCTCGAAGACTCTCTTAACTGTGAGACGACATTAGTGGAACCGGCCCGAACCCTTTCACCATATCGGACATCAAAGGCCTCAGAAAACCACCAGATCGACGTCTCAAATTCACCTCGTTGAAACGGACGCGATCGATATTTAAAAATACACAATTTAGAGTCAGATAATTTTCCATAAAGCTTTCATCCCTTGTAAGAGTGGTGCGTCTAGTTATAACGGGGCACCCTCTTCAAAATAATATAATAATGTTATTAATTGTCAGATATTTAACATATATTTAACATATAAGAGATCTATTTTTATTTTTCAACTTCGAATTTTAAAGATTTTGTCTCGAAAAATAAAAATAACATCATGACATTAAAATAAAATCAACAGCTTCGGTTTAAATTCACGGCAGCCGGAGACAAACGGGTTTCAAATATTTTCAGGGTATTTTAGGACGAACAATTTCGAAATATGCGGAAAACGCTGAAAGGTTGACAAGGCGGAGAAGAAAATCTTCCAATCTTCGTCACGCTCATAATATAACGCTAAATGCCCCGAAGCCCTGAAGAAATGGCTGACCTAATTAGCGGAGAAGAGCAAGCCGGCTGAAAGGATGGATCGTAAATAAATAGAGCCAAAATCAATCTGATGATTATCAAGAGCTAGATTATGCTAGCAATGGTTCCAATTATTTTAACAAAGATTAAAAAATCCGAATTACCACGGTCCCTAATTAGATACATTTCAAAGTAGTAATAGTTTGAACTCTCTGACTTTAACTATCAACGCGATGTTGTACCACTATTATTCAATAAAATAAACCGCTAAATTAAAAAAAAAGAAACGATTTTTACATAAATTTGAACTTAGATAAATATATTAATCAGTGCAATAGCTTGTAATGTTTTCTTAAGATTGTGTACTTGGCCGTACGGTGGATTTTCTCGGTATGAGGCAAGACTTTGAAAGGCCGCCCCTCCCCTATTGTTTTCGTTAGAAGTTTTAATACTTTTTCTATATCACAATATAATAAATTAAATTGAGATTTAAAAAAAAAGGTTTTTTAAAAAAAATATTTATATAGAGTTGTGTTTTATAAAAGCAAGTATAGGGTTTGATCTGATATCCGGATAAAAAAACTTGGTTCAAGATGTTTCCTAACAAATCTTGTCGACCAATCTACGTCTGGCCCACCGAGTGGAAAAGGTTAAAATAACAATAAAACAACAATCTAATTTTTTACTTTTTTACCTTGCTTTGGATTTTCGCAAATTCGTTGTTTAGGGATGCGTAGGCTAGAGACGCTGCCAATATGGATCCAATGAAATAAATGAAATTTTCGAAATAAAATTCAATTATTCGGTTATCAGTGAACTGATAATGTCGGTTAAATTCAAATAGCCGGAAATTTTAATTTAATAAAAAAAACTTAGGCCTTTAGCAAAAGTATATTTAGCCTAGCCGAGCCGATAAGGTAGGTCTATTTAGGACCCCATGATTTTGATTCTTCTCGAATAACTATTTTAATATAAATCTTAAATGTCCCAAACTTTTTTATCTGTCTAAAATAGTCTAAGGAATAAATTTTATAAATAATCATTGACCTTTATTGTCCGCAATTGCAAAAAAAATAAAAACAACAATATTCGCATCTGCAGCTACAGACGCGATGTTTTTCCTCGCTCGCATCCGGTACGAGGTGCCAAGTGCAAATGAAACGTACAAGTTGACAAGTGACGCTAGAATTGTACTTGGCGTGTACTCAGTCTGCGCCAGGACTTCGTTGAGTGTGCATGTCATATTGATTGGTGGTAAATTCCAAAATATCGACCAAATTATGAAGCATATCATGAATAACTATTTTTATTACTAGAATATTTTTTTTTTTAAATCGAGATATTGATGAAGATTATCTTGGCTTGATATACTTGGCGACTATTGTTATATCATATTGTCATTCTACTGTTATTTGTACTCTTGCTATTTGTACTTTTTTATTTTATTCCGACGTTATAATCAACTTTTTTTAGATAAAACAAGCTTCCTACGATTTAATTTGTATAAACGTGTTTTAACATAATAATAAACTAGGAAAATATGTCTAACTACAAATGCTATTTAAAATCAACAACAATTCTCTTACACGATTTACTATTAAATACAAAAATTGAGTTAGTTTAAATGCAAAAATATTACACCGGTACAGATATATTACAGTATTACTCAATACAGGATTGATGATTAAATTTGAATTGACACGTGTCTTAATTTTATTTTTAACGAAGAGTATTAATTTTTTCCTAGAATTCAATGATTTTGATCGATCTAAGCCGCCTGATGATGATTTTATCGCGTCCTGTTATCAAGTTATTATATGACATTTTTTGTTAATTTACGGGTCATTTTATGAGAAATTATGAAAAAACTGAGTGGTTTTATATTTCTTTGATTGATATAAAGCAGTCTCCAAATTTAATTTGAAGGGACAAAAAATATTTTTTGCGTTAAGGGATAAATCAAATTCGATTGGAACATGTACAAATTGCATTTTGATTTCGCTGCTAATGCCGCCTTTCCAACGGTGCCGCCTGAGGCGGCCGCTTATTTGCCTCAAGGCACCGCACGGCCTTGTATGAATATTTTTATCAGTCACTATACATTATACATTGAAGGGAATGGCCTTTTCTGTAATATCATTCTTCCATCGTCAAATAAATAACTAAAATAAAATAAAGCACATACAATACGTCTGTAATTTTAATTTTATTACCGAATAAATAAAAGTTAATTATCAGTCGATTGCATATATAGTATTTCCATATGTAGATATTCCAAACTCATTCATATCGAATCTCGTTAAGTGTGGAGATAAATTAGAGCAGACAATGTCTGTGCCGATTTGTTTGTGTAACGTGTATGGGCCGCATTGTTCGCTGTAACGAATGTAGTGGCGCGATACTGAAATATGGTTCGGGCTCAATAAACACGAATAATGTGAGTGCGCGTGTTTCATTATAGCGAATTAGGTCAAAATGTATTCTTTGGATGCGAATTGGACTGTTATTGTTTTGCGATCGAACATACCTATTCAACCCTACATTTGTTTTGTCCGACGGCCCTTTATGTCCTATAAAATATTCGTCGATAATGTATAAAAAAATACTGTCCTCCCATGCACGCACACACGCCAGGGATTTGATTGAGCTGTTGTCCAATTAAAATAGATATCGAAACTTTGCGTTATTAAACATTCGATTAAAACAATTATCATTTCTTACAAAAATCTAGTATCTAAAGTAGGGATGAGTAACCTCTAAAATTCTTATTTTTTTTTAAATTAAATAAAAATAGGAAATCGCAAACATAGATGTTCGAACATAAATGGCTATGTATATACATTTTTGTATAGCCTTGTGTAATAGTCACATGTTTTTTTTAACATTTGAAAAAGCATATTAAGAAATGAAAAGAGAAAACAGGTATTATATATAGAAAAGAATAATGTAAAGATGAAGTGTTATTTACAAGTAAAACCCCAAGAAAAGCAAATAATGAAAAAGCAGAGGAGATATAAAAAATACACAGAGTTTACTTAACAGGTAACATTGACGGACCAAACACGATTCAATTGTTGAAATTTTTAAAATGGAAAACAAGGGGTCTGAATTAAATTATTGTTGTTATCTCTTTCTTTTAGTGGGAAGTACTGTTTAGGTAGGGAAATTACATGGAAGGATTTGGAGTGTTTAGGGTCATAATTAGCAAAAGTGGAAATAGAGAGGTTTATATTTTTAAATTAATGAAGATTATCGTAGAAAGGCCATTAAAAGGAAGGATTTTTAGATCTTTGTGTATGTCTGTGTTGCTAATAAACCAAGGTGCGTAGTGTGATATTTATTTTGAATTTCCTTATTTGTGTAGGATTCATCGAGCCCCAGATCTGGGAGGCGTATAGGAGGTATTTATTTAATAACTGATTCTACATGGGGTCTCCATGAAAAATTTTTATCGAAATTGACCCCGAGGTATTTCGAAATTGCACGGGATAGCATATATAGGAATTGCACTTTTTAAAGGGAAGAAAAAAATTGTCTGTTTCTTTGAGGGGTTAATTTGAATTAACCATTTGTCACACCACTTTTGAAAGTTGTTTAAGTAATTTTGTAACGTTTTTTTACTAGTACTATAATTTAAATTCTTTGTTTATATTAGCATATGTTTCTTCAAGGAGGGCTTGTCCTTAGGAATATCCGGGGCACTGCCCCACACGCATTTCTCCGAATAAAAAAAATTATAATTAGCAGAAATATGCGAATAGAACCCTATTTTTAATGTGTTAGGGCATTTTTGTATCCGCCCTGGTTACGTGGTCGCTAGCTTTGACTCGAACAATTGTTATTTGTCAGTCAGTGGAGGTAAAGAGAAAAGTTCCTTATCACCGTACACCGAAAGTTGCTTTTCGTTTGCTGCATAAAGCTTTCTTTGGGACAGGCCTCCATATGTCCTGCTGTTGTATATTTTCTACACGATTCGAACAAAAAAAGACACCGTCAACGTTTTTCGATTATATTTTGCTTTCCCTTTTCTGGAATTCGGATGTCAGCATCAACTGATTGATAAAAAAAATTAAAGTCATTAAAGCCATTTTAAAATTTTCGAACGCTTGTGCAATCGTATTTCACACACTTTGGGGATAAGAGTTCTGATAAATAAATAAATAAATATTAATAAAAATGATTTCCAACTGATTTTGTAAAAAAACATATTTTTATTTTAGGAGTTATAGAGATATTTGTTAATTAGATTTCTAGATATTGATAAAAAATATTTTTACTTGATTTCGTAAAAAAATACATGTTTTTATAATGACAGTTGGTTAATTATAAAAACAATTGTATAAATAATTATATAAAAAAAACCAGAAAAACGCAAAAAAAAATTGATAGTTCTTATTATTTTCTTACATGCGGCCGTTGTAAAAAAGATTGCATATCCCTGATCTAAAGTGTACGAATGGATTAATTTATTTTACGAAGCCGTGCGTCTATCATCAAGGAGCTAGGCACAATTTTTGCAAATCATGCAACTCGGTCAAGAAGACGGTAGAATGTTACGCTAATCCGATCAAATCAATTAATGGAAGAGAGAAAGTATGTTTTTACATAACGTAAATTATGTTAAATAACTGAAAATTATTTACGATATTATTAAAACATTATTAAGCCAGTTTAACCCATTTTTTTACTTGTTTATTAGCGCCGTTCATCAACATTTTAAATATTTGTTTGAATTTTCAGGTAGGTAAGCATAAAAAGTTTGCTTTTTGAGGCTTCAAATTTTTAGTCCATCCTCGTATGCGGTAGTCACGTTATGTATTTTTTTAATGCGCATAAATTTCCTACGAAAATACAAGTAAAAATGTTATAACAGCCATACGTAGCATTTCAACGCGGGATGTTTGAACTTCTCGAATATATGTAGTGTAGTTTTTCACGGTAATGTCGATGAAAGCATTTTTTGCGATATTTTCATTCGAGATCGTATTTATCGTTTGAGCCACAGCAATGTATCATATTTAAATTTATGCTTTGTTAGCAAAATGGGGGTGCCTATTTGGATTTCAATTTTCTTACGTAAATTCAATTTCAAATCTTATTTTATTGCTTTGTCGCAATATGGATTAAAAGTAATTGAATATCGGCTATTGTCCGCCTATGTTGCTATATCTTCTAGTGTACTCTGTAGGAAGAGTCCATTACGGTTGATGAATTTTTCGAGACCAAGATGAACTGTATAGTGAATTATTTATACACATATATAGGGAGGTTAACCTTTTAGATGCTGAGCCTATCCGAAAATAAATTAAAATTACACATGACTCCCTAACATCATGTTTTGATGCAAAGTTGGGTATACCACAGGGTTCCAATTTTATACCATTATTATTCGTTTTATTTATAAACGAAATACAACATGTCCTTTCTTGTATTTTTTTTTCAAATGACTTAAAAGTATTTAAATCAATTACCGAAATAGGTCATGCTCTTTCGCTACAGCTGTTCATCAATTATTTGCTCAATCTGCTAATCGTCTCTCGCTTCGTTTTGAGAAATGTCAGGAAATTAACTTTTCGAGATATAAAGAATTTCAAGCTTTTAATTACACATTTAGAAAAGTAACTCTTAGAAGGGTAACATTTAGAAACGAAACTCTTCCCAGACAAGCGGTCTGGGAATTCTGTTTGACTCTAAACATAGGCTCAATTCATATGTATACGAAGTATGTAATAGTGCTTCTAAAACGTTGGACTTTATCTCGAGAAATTATCATTACATACATAGCATATTAGTTATAAGATACATTGTTTCAGAACTTACTCGAATCAAAATCTATTATCTGAACGCCATATGACGCTATGACATATCCACAGACTAGAGAAAATCCAAACGAAATTTTTAAGATATCTCTATTTTCTTTGAATTCAGGGTTGCTTGGGGTAACGTAACTCATAAGAAAAAAAAGCAATGCTAACCACGGATTGTCTTTGTAAAGGTTTGATAAATATGATAAAATATTAAAGAAGAATTCGTGACTTGGACCATGGAAAGCCTGTACTCTTGTCTGTGATATAAATGAAAACACAAATTAGGTTAAAAACATTGACGCATTTTTTAAAGAACACCATTTATGGACAGCTTTTAGGTTAAATGCGTCATAAATGCGTGTGATACACGCAGTGTCAACAGTATCCGCAGAGGATTGCTCCTCCAATGGTCTTAACGAAAGGCCGACTGAGGGTCCTTGTGACAGCGCTGCAATCCGCCGCGTTGTGTCGGAGTTGCTGAGATCATGTCTGCTGTCAGATTGTCAGTGATTGCTAGTGGTCAGCTTGCTCGTTAATTAATTAGTAGATGTGATATGCCACGGGGAAGACGAAAAGTCGGCATAGCGGCACCCGTGTGTAGCGCAACAAGATGGCGACTAAATCTTACGATGGAGCGAAATGAGGGAACGTCTTATCCTTTCGAACACCGAAATTAATAATAATAAAATTTAAATTATCGTAAATGTTATTAATAAACGTTAGTAACTAATAAGTAAATAATATTTTTGTTTTAAAAATGAAGATGGAGAATGTTATATGATATTTCATAAATGTTGATTCTTTATCCGCGAATAAGAGAAAAGAATAGTTGACCCGAATATATTTGGTTTTACGGCAAGGACGTGCTGTGGCCGCGCTACAGGCTATAACAGTCGTCCCGATATCCCGACAACTTTTCCAAATTCCCACTTATTATGACAAAACGGTCTATTCATAAACAAAACGAGGAGTAGTCCCGGTCCGGGTAATGTGGGACTCTGGTCACGCGTCCCTACCTTTTATTTTTGGGTCAGCCAGCGCCGGCGGCGTCGCTAGCGACGCTGCGTAATGACTCTACGTCCGAATTAATTGATTTAGAGTCTCGAAAAGACGTACCGCACTCGGGCCACGGCACGTTTTTGCACGGTCGGCCGGAATTTATGTTGGTGGGAACGAATTCGCTAGAGAAGATAAACTGAAAGTACTTTGGTACGGCTAGCGTAATGGCCGCCGCCGATGTATCAAAATGTTGTTATTCCGCAGAGTTGCGGGCGGTGCCACACCCCATCGCCTCTAATTTATTGGAGTGGACCGATAACGGGACTCCTTCCGCACTGTCAATACAGGAAAAATAATTTATTCTAACGGGGCGATAGAGCAACGCATTCCCTTAGACTCGAACCGAACGAACGGGTTTCAGCATCTTTCCGGAGGTCGCTTATGGCGTCAAGGGTACAATTCTAACGCCTTTCATGTATTTTCTTGTCGTGTCAACTGCGCACTCTATTTTTAAATCAGAATATATTCTATTTATTTTAATCTCGTAATTGGAAACGCATGCATTCCGTTTATATATTATGTTTTCTCTACACTCGCATATAAAATTCTTTCAGCCGCCATCCCGTATTCGGTATTTCAACATTCTCAGCCGTAAGCCGCTGCTTTGATCATGGTATCTTATCCCTAATCTGACGTGAAGAATTTTATCTTTTAAGAAAAGTCCTACTTTTCGTTCCAGCTTGCAACTAAAATATTATCGGTTTTTCCTATATATGTATACAGGGCCGTGCGGTGGATTTTCTCGGAATGAGCCAAGACTTCGAAATGCCGCCCCCCCTTATTTTTTTTCTTCAGAAGTTTTAACACTTTTTTATTTCACAATAAAATAAAATAAATAATTTTTAATTTTTTAGTCTTCTTTTAGTCAAATCGTTACTCTGATTTATTTTTATTTATACATTTTTTTTACAAATTTATTAGAAGAGATATCCATTGGGAAAATAAATAAGAAGCAAGTTTAGGGTTTGATTTGATATCCGAATTTTTGTAAAACTTTTTGTATTTGTCTAAAAATACCTAAATAACAAATAATATAAATAATCGTTGACCTTTATTGTGCGCAATCGCGAAGACAAATAAAACAAAACAATATTTGCATCTGCCGCAATGGGCGAGATGTTTTTCTTCGCTCGCATCCGGTACGATGTGCCAAGTGAGAATAAAACGTACTAGTTGACAAAATATGGAGCAAACTATCAAGCATATCATAAATAGCTATTTTTATTCTTAGAATAATCCAAATTTAAAAAAAAAGTTTAGATATTTATGAAGATTTCATCAATATCTTGACTTGAACTGCGTGGGGTATATTTTCCATTATAAATAGACCTCCTTCAGACGTCGCGATTTGCATCGAGCCGCCGTGACGGATCGGTTAAGTTCATAAAGAACAATATTCTACTTTTTCAATTGTATTCTTTCTTCTATTTCTCCTTTTTTTAATGTTCCTACGTTACAAATATTTTTTTTAAAAAAATTTAAAGTGTCCATGAGTTCATTTATTAAACTTGTGGTTTACTATTAAATATGTAATTACAATTGCTATAAAAAACAATAATTCTCTTACCCGATTTACTCTTACGGTTGTATAAATTCATAAATGTTACACCGATAGAGATATATTACATATCTGATTTACTAATTCAAACATCGAACATCCACTCACCACCACTCGACACAGACTGGATAATTAATTTGAGATGACACGTGTCTCAATTTAATTCGTAGCAAAGAGTACTTATTTTTTCCGTGAATTCAATGATCTTGATCGATCTAATCCGCCTATGATGATTTCATCACGACTTATTTCAAGTTATTATAAGATGTTTTTTAATAATTTAGGATTAATTTTTTGAGAATTTATGAAAAATTTGTCCCGAGTGGTTTTATATTTCTATGATTGATATAAAGCCGCCTCCAAATTGAATTTGAAGGGACAAAAATGCCTGATTAACTTTTTTTTTGCGCTAAGAGATAAATCGATTTCGATTAGAACACTTGAACCCGAAGCAGATGATTTTTTAAAATTATTGAATGATTCAAATTGCATTTTGATTTCGCTGCTAATGCCGCCCCTCTAACGTTGCCGCCTGAGGCGGCCGCTTACTTACTTCAAGGCACCGCAAGGCTCTGTATGTATATTTTTATCAGTCACTATACGTTGTAAATCGAATGGAAAATAGTAATAATTGATTTTATGGAATGATATTAGATGGAATAGTTAACAAAAATAATATTAAAATGACGTATAAAACATATCACATGATAAGCAGATGCCATTAAATAAAATAATATTATTTAAGAAAAATACAATAATAGTTTTAGTGAGTATTAGGTAACTATTCAATTATAAATATGTACATACATTTGTAAATAGCAATAGTTGCAAATGAGAGTCATTTAAATCGTTCGCTAATGGTGCCACGTAGTTGGAATTCTTTACACTATTCAGTACTTTTCTTTAAATTCCGTTTTTAGTTCGTGCTGTGCATCTAAAGAATAAAGAGTAATGGTAAATAAATACGTCAATGTCTTCCTGCCCCTGAAAAATTCC
The DNA here is from genome assembly GCA_022495035.1 of Philopotamus ludificatus. NCBI lineage: Eukaryota > Metazoa > Arthropoda > Insecta > Trichoptera > Philopotamidae > Philopotamus > Philopotamus ludificatus. The sequence goes on along the minus strand of JAGXCT010036571.1, from coordinate 129,265 downwards.
AGTCCGTGATTAGCTACTATAGATATAGAGTAGCTGATGCTAGATGTTGTAGAACAGGGATGAATAACCTTTTTTTACGATTGGCTAGTTACAAATTTAAAAATGTTGTGCAGGCTGCATATTGACGCATGTGTGCAAAACATTAATTAGGGACCTTATACCTTATTATTACTGTTATACTACAATAAAATAAAATAAACTTGGAAATTTTAATCGTTTTTTTTTTACTTTAAGAAACTTTATTGAATTAATATACAATATTTAAAAAAAAATCTCTATTGGCATCTCTCGGTGCAACTAATCTCCCGTCGCCTGTGTGCGCAGCACAACCTGACCATATGGACGGCACCCCCTTCAAACATTGAATGAGGAACTAAAATTATCTCTGTAATATTAAATACAAACCCAGTATACAAACTTATTCAAATAAAACACTAATTAACAGAAATACTGTGGTAAAAGAATAATTTAAAAGAAATTTGGGATTGCTTGGCCATCAATTGTTCTATATTTGCAGTTATGGCAGACACAGCAACTAACAGCTTTCTAAGTGTACATTAATTAATCTCGATCGGTGACCACTTTCGGTCAAAATGTAAAAGCCTTAAAGGGCCGTACGAGAAAGTGTGCCAAACCGCGGGTTGCTCATCCGTGCTGTAGGCCTTTATGAGTAGTAGATATATTTATCATTTTTGAGAAAAAATATTATATAATTTTTTTTAAATATTATCAAGTATATTTAAATACATTCGTCGAAAAAAAGTGTCAATAGAAAAATATTTAATAATAAAGAAACTTATAAGTTCCCGAGTCTTAATTAATATTTGCATTGCCGTATTTTACCAAATTGTTACGGTGACTCTAACTAACGGCTCTGACCGCTGGGGTCTATTTTGTTTGAAATTAATGTATGAAAATAGACCCCAAATATTTCGTCAAGAATTGATAATTTCTTCAACAATACCTTGACATTTGTTTTAAAAATGGACTTTTCTAAGAATTAAAGTAGTTATTCAAAATATGCTTCATAATTTAGTCAGTATTTTAGATTTTTTCACAAATCAATATGACGCGTAAGTGACGTGCGAACTCAACGATGTTCCGCCTTGACTGAGGCCCGGATCAGCGCATGTGGTTTCTTCACTTGCACATGCGCGATATCTTTTCTAGCTCATATCCGGCACAGAGCGATAAAAAACATCTCACCCGTGCTAATGGAAAATAATATTGTTGTTTTTATTTTTTTTCGCAGTTGCGGACAATAAAGGTCAATCATTATTTATAATATTTAATCTTTAGACGTTGTTAGACAATTAAAAAAAAAAGTGACATGTAGGATTTATATTAAAAGAGTTATTCGAGAAAAATCAAAAAGTTGGGGTCCCAAATAAACCCCATCGTTACGGCTAGGTTAAGATAATGCCTAGAAAATTACAAGTTTTTATTTTTATTTATTTTGAATGATTTTTGTAATATTATCGAATAAAGTGTTTATTAAATATTGCTGCGATTGAACTTTGAGTAAACATTCTTGTAAATTGATTTTCGTATTATAAAATTTATATTTGAATGTTTATCAACATTTTCACAGATGTTAGCATTTATATTACAGATGGTTTGAGCAGCTTCTTTAAATTTCCGTCCTTTGTCGAATAACAAGAACATAAAATATCGTAATTGTGACTATTCAAACGGAATTTTTCCCTATGGAGCAAAAGCATATTTTTTGGATGAAAACAATTGTTTACAAACAAAGCTTAAATATACCAATACGTAAAAAAGCATTGAAAATGTGAAATTTTGACACTTTATTGAATGATGGGATTAAATAGTTAAAGTATTATAAGTTTTAATATAGTCTTTCTTATTGACAAAATATTAAATAATAATTAATTCGATATTGTTTTACCCCACAGGTCTTTGCGCCTTATTTTAAACGGCATGCTTACAATTTAAATAAAATATTATTACTTATTTTTTTATATAAATATTACATAGATTTATTAATAATATATGTAAAAAACTATTTTAATTTTACTGTCCGCAATGGCTAAAAAAAAACAAAAATAGCTTCTGTTGCTACGGGCGCGGTGTGTTTTCTCGCTCGCATCCAGTACAATTTGCCAAGTGCTGCGAGAACTCGGCGGTCGGTAGTCGGTAGCAGACTGAGTGTGTACTCAGTCCTATTACGCCTGGGGTACAATGAGGCTAGGGAACAATAAAATAATATTAAAATTAGCCAGTGTCATGGTTTGACACTAGGGAGAATATTAGTGTGAGAGATCTAATCCCCTCGCATCTATAGAATCTTTATATATGGGTGTGTGGCGCTTTAGATTTTTCATTTATGCCTTCCATCCATAGTAGTCAAATAAATAAATAAAGTGAAGACAAAGACAAAACATAAACTTTTAGTATTTGTTAGGCATTTGAATTTTTTTTAATAAAATAAAATATGCTGAGAATCAGTGATATTGTTTAATTTATTAAAAACATACAACATTTTTTTTTAATATCCACCAACATTTGGGACATGTGTGCAAACAATATTTATTCACTAATCAAAGGGTTAATAATTTCTTTACAATTATTAAAATTTCAATGGACAAGGGGCGCGCAGAGATTTGGATAAGACAATATATATAGTTACAATTGAATACAACACGAGGGCATCACTGGCAACATATGTATGTACACGTTGATGTTCTGTGATTTGTGTTCTTGTCCGCTAGACTGGAGTAGGGCCGAGCGTCAAGTGCGGTTCGACAATCTGACCTCAAGTGTCAATAATGGCCACGCACCAACAAAGGACAATAATTAATTGCATTATTCCTGTTATTAATACATATCGAAAACATCCAGAGACGGAGATAAGTGTAGACTGCGATGCGGGCAAAGTTTCATCTGCCGAAATGGTTCGTTCGCCGGCAACGTGCAGAGCAAAACTCCGTCGTCTCTGCTAACAACTTGATTCCGCACTTCTTGTTTGCTCCTCTATTTCTCCACTCTACCAGCCATACTCTCCACTAAGTGGTTTTCGTGAACATGATTGTGATAATATTATGCAGTGCAAATATATGTGGAATTTAGGGGAAAAAATAATAATATAGTTACATACACGTCTCGATACTTGCAACAAGTATATATTTCTCGATTTAATATTTTGGCCACTTGCAGAGGATCGATTAAACGGAATACCGTTATTTTGTGTTACTGTTACTGTTATTTTATTTAAATTAAACTCGCGCGAATTTCCATGCAAATGTCGTGTGCATCATAAAGCTTTGGGCTATGTAACAGATTTTCGCGGTGAGATAATCCGATACAAGTGCCAGGCAAGCTCAAAGGTTCACTAAATATTCATGAGGATTCGTCCTCGTCGAGGATTATTATTTGGCGACCCGGTGGGTCCCGATGGCGGTTTTGCTTGTTTGCTCGTCGGCACTTGACCCCCACAGCCTCGGCAAACACTTATTAGTTGTGTAAGACGCTTTTATTGGACCTCTGGAAGTATCGATGCTTCGAGTGGTCTCGATATCGCTCCAAGAAAAATAACGCGAATTACATGTTTAGCATAATAATAATAAAAATAAACATATTTCCTTTATATTAACAACTGCGATGAATAAAATAATATAAATATGTAGTGATAGAAAAATTTGAATCGTCTCGTATTGGACAATAAATCTAATCTTTTTCAATAATTTGGAGATACACAGTGCGTAACAAGTTGAAATAAGCCCAGGATGCGTTCAAAATCTAAATAATAAAAGCAAAATTATTTTTATATGATATTATGCCAATGAATTTTAATTTGTACAGGGCCGTGCGGCGGATTTTTATAAAATATTACTATTAATTATATATATATATCACAATATAATAAAATAAATTGCAATTTAATTATTGGTAATTTGATTTAATAAGAAGTAAGTACATATAGAGTTTGATCTGATGTTCGATAAAAAAAAAATGTTTTTTAAAATTTAATAATAAAAGCTTGAATAAAGTTGTTAAAAAATCTTAAGGACCAACACGTCTGGCGCACGGAATGGAAATGGTTAAAATAATAATATAGCTTTAACAATCTACTAGATTTTAACCCTCCTAACTTTGATTGTAGTAAATTCGTTAATTGGGGATGCGTAGTCTAGAGACGCAGCCAAATTGGATTCCATGGAATAAATGAAATTTTCGGAATTAAATACAATAAATACATAACGAATATCTGCCAAACAGCCGGAAAAAGCTGAATATTTCTTCTAAGAAGAGTAAGTAAATTGCCAATAAACTATATGCCTTCATAGTGAAAATATATAGTCAGTTATTCGTAAGCTAATATTGTCGGATAAATTTAAAGTCACGCAGCGTGAAAATTTAGAATTTTAATAAAAAAAGTTTTGAAAGCATATTTAACTTAGCCGTGCCGTGCCTATTTTGGACCCCAATTTTTGATTTTTCTCTAATAACTATTTTAATATAAATCCCACATGTCACAAACTTTTTGTATTTGTCTAAAAAAGTCTAATAATTATTATAACTATTCTAACTATTATAATTAATCATTGACTTTTATTGTCCGCAATTGCAAACAAAATAAAAACAACAATATTCGCTTCTGCAGCAATGGGCGCGATGTTTTTCCTCGCTTGCATCCGGTATGATGTGTCAAGTGGAAGCGAAACGTATTAGTTGACACGTCCCGCGGAATTCGGCGCAGTAATTGTATTTTAGATACAGTACAGTACAATATTGAATCTGATTTACTAAATTTAAACACAGCAAATCCACTCACTACCACTCGATATAGACTGGATGAATAAAATTGAGTTGACACGAATCTCAATTTTATTGGTAACGTAAGCTGCCAATAATTATTTCATCACGTCTTGTTTTCAAGTTATTACATGATATTTTCCCTCAATTTCAGCTTCATTTTATGCGAATTTACGGAAAAAATATGCCCAGTGGATTTTTTATTTCTTTGATTGGTATAAAGCCGCCTCCATATTGAATTTGAAGAGACAAAAACGCTTGATGATATGAAGGTTAATATATTTTTTGTGTAAAGGGATAAATCGATCTCGATTAGAACACTTTAGCCCGACGTGCGTGATTTTTTAAAATTATTTAATGGTTTGAATTGCATTTTGTTTTCGGTGCTAATGCCGCCCTCTAACGGTGCCGCCTGAGGCGGCTGCTTATTTGCCTCAAGTCACCGCACGGCTCTGAATTTATATTATACATACGTTTGAAAAAGTAGGCGTTGAAATCGATATATAGCTTAAAGCCTTCAATTCCACTGGATAAAAGCTTCTATTGATGATGATAGGCAAACATTTGCGCAAACTTTTATGCGATGTATACCATTCTGCGTTGTATGTTGCATCCATCATTTTTTGGCTCTACATTTTAATATTTCTATTTAATTTTATTTAAGTAATAATTATACAACATGCAAGAACTTAATAATGCGTATGGTACCGAATCTTGTAGCCAGTTTCCGTAGTTGCAAATCATGTATATTTGCAATAAAGAATACACAAGAAATAATGCATATTTTATCATCCGACCCATTGGGGATATCTGCAATTACATTACAATATAACGGCATTTTATTTTGAATATGTATTCATTAATAGATTCACCACTTACAATCATTGAAAACATCTGCAGACAATTTAACACCGATGTCAATGTAATGTTAACAAACAGTACCTTATTATACAATTGTGTGATTTTTGCAGCAATACTGACAAAGTTCAAATATCAGAGTAAAACAGAGTTCAAATAAATATTTACGTTCGACTGATTATAAAGTGTTAAAAGATTTGCTTACCTGATTAAAGTAGTGTGCCTGTTTACAATTTCCCTAAGCCTTTGAGCTTCAACTAAAATTCTTTCTTCGTCACTGATGTTTTCAGGGTGATCTGCTATTTTACTCATTCGTTCGCAAAGTAAATTAAATTGCATCGTAAGATGAGCGAGGAGCATAAAAAGAAAGCAATCCCCGCTTATTATTGCATACGCCGTGTACAAACCTGCGATTTATGTAAAATACAGTACAATACGATATTTGCTTATTATAATGGTTTTTCACTTTAAATAACCCTTTTAAAAATTAAGTTAAACAATTAATTATCTAGTATTAGTATTAGTCTAGATTAAATAGTAGAAAAGCAGGTACTAAACGTATTAAAAAACAGATTTCTTAAATTCCTTAGATTTCTTGGCCTCTATTGATACATTAACAGAGACACATGATTATGCACACATCTGTGTGTATTAATTGAAAGATAATTAAAGTTTATGAATTTTCTCGAATAACTCTTTTAATATAAATCCAATATGTCCCAACCTTTTTGTATTTGTCTAAAAAGTCTAAAGAATACATATAAATAATTATTGACCTTTACTGACCATTACTGTACCTTTACCGCAATTGTGAAAAAAAAATAAAAACAACAAAATTATTTTACATTATCACTGGTGCGATGCTTTTTATCTATCCGTACCTGATATAAACGAAAAATAACATCGGGCATGTGCAAGTGTTATAATATAATAATATTTTATCAATTCTTGACTTGATGTTGAAGAATATTTTCATACAAAATATACCCCATCGGCCAGAGCTGTTGATTTAGAGCCGTAGTGACTGATCGGTTAATTGTTTAATTTAATTTTTAAAAGGGGCAATTTGCTTTGCAAAAGGTTTAATTTGAAGGGAAAAGGCTGTATTAATATTTATATACCTGCGTGTGTTTGCAACATATATAAAATTGAAAACACGATGTTATATTTATTAGGATCGAACGGATAATAAATATAGTATGGCAGAGATACTTCGTCCTTTTTGCCGATGACAAAATTAATAATAATTATAAAAATCGGAAATGCATTGTACACCAAAGCCAACACATTGGTCAGAAATTTGTAGACTTTGACGACTATCTCGGTTGGCTTTATCGCTCGATCCATTATCTTTTTGCCGACATCGTCCACTTCTTCAGGCCATAATTCGTTTAGATTGTGGACAATATCTACCACCAGTTTTTCATTCAATGCCAATGTCAATGTTTTCAAAACAGCGTTGAACGAAAGAACACAGCACCCCATCACTTCGGAAAATGTCAGAAACGCCTCGATGTTTTTCACGGCCGACACGCCGTAAGTAGTCTCCCCGACAACCACATAGATTATGTGTATAGTGCCGACCCAGTAAATTATTTTCATTATTTTGTAAAAAAACGGTTTTCGCGGTTTTATAGTTTTGTAGATATCCGGCATTCCGCAAAATGTCAAGGGAAAATTAACAAGATTGAATAGGTCGGCAAAATTATAACCATGTTTGATCATTTTGTTTTTATCGAGTAATAATACGTATCTTGAAACAAGAACAAATAATGCAGATTACACAGCTTTATATAAGCTGAAAAATATGCTGAAATATTAATAATATTAAATATTCAAATGGTAAGTGAAAATTATATGGTTTGATAATAACACAATGAAATACATTTTCATAAATACAGTATGAATATCAACTCTTTTATTTTTTTACGTAAAATACGTTTAATTCTTAAATCTAAAAAGGTCTATATTCAAGTAATGTAAAAATTTATAAAATGGTTGCAAAAAACTGTTAAAAAACCGATTAACCAATGACATAGAAGTCTTTTTAAATGTCTTGCACGTTTATTTTTATAAACTTACATTTTTTCAATTTTTAATTTGTTTGCCAATATATTAGGGGTACCAGAAAGTAATCCATTTTTTTCATGCCTTGTTTGAGATCAGTCTGTACCTGGACACGGTGGAGTAAACATCTCGTAAGTGATCCACTCTATAGTACTATTGGCTTTTTTGTTAGGGATAAAATGAGCAAGCCAGTAGCAGACCTTGCCCCATCTAATTTATATTTATTTAAATCGATGGAACAATCGCTAAGGGACAAAAAATTTAAAATCTTGCATGATGTCGAGAATCACTTAGATATCTATTTTGTCTCAAAACCTGAAAGTTATTATAAAAGAGGAATTGAAAAGTTGCCTGAAAGATTGCAAACAGTCATAGATAACGATGGAGATTATATATTATAACATTTACAGAAATTGTAAAAATATAATAATAAATATTTTTAATGTTCAAAAAATGGATTAATTTTTGGTACCCCTAATATTAAAAGAAATAAATTTATCTTTGAATGGATAAATACTGTAGTTTTCATAAAAAATATAAATGGGTAAATTATTTCATTTTCTGAACGCGCCTCTTTCTCTTACATACCCACTGGCCAGTGTCATAAAGAATTCCCTGAATTCGTAGTTTTTGTCGGGCACCTATCCGAGTACTAAATTAGCTCAGTCGCGGTTAACCTACATTATCGAAAATATTAATATATCTGTTAATTATTGCTGGCGTCCTTCCGCTCGACCTTGAAATCCAGCTGAGGGCCGTCAGATTTTTTTTAAAAACAGTCCTGTTATCGTCGGCGCCACTACATTTTGCCCAATCGAGGGCGAATCTGTGGCAACTTTAAAATCAGTGGCAGGAGAGGTGGGATTCCTCCCCCAAAGGGCGGACCACCTATCTCTTCTTTCGCAATATCAGAGCCAGGCTAAACTTAGAGAGTTTAACCTAGTAGCTGCTCTGCATTGCTGGTGCGGGCACGTCTGTCAGGATTACAGTCACGTTCTGTGGTCCTGTCTTTACCTGGACGCTGCGCGTCACTATCTACTTACGAGTACTCTCCCGGTGGAGGGCCCTATCGGACACATGGACCTGGTCAGCAGTGTAATTTGCTACAGGGCATTTGCTTGCTTTGCATCGACTCTCGGAGAGTTGTGCAAGGCTACTTTCCTCCTTCTCCCTTCTTAAAAAAAAGACTAGCATTATATTTTAAATTTCACGCTCAAGAAAACTGTTTTTGTTGGGTAACCGATTGAACTGGCCTCTGCCGGTATATGCGGTGTGGATGAAGGGATGGAACTGTGTCGGACCGGTCTGACACAGCTTCATCCTGAGTACAAAAGATTATCGAAAATAATATGCATGTTACATACAAGCCATAACATTTAAACGAAAATCTTAAAATTTCTTACTGTATTTTTAATATTATGTAATATTTATGTTTGTGTTCATAGTATGAATTGCGAAGTAATAAATAATAGCTTAAAAACATAGATTTAATTATTTTTTCGTTGCTTTTGTGTTTGCGAAATGTTTAAATCCCAATTTGTGTTATCTTGGTTAAATATTTTTGACAGAAATTTAGCGACTAATTATAATATAATATTTAAAAAAGTTGTTAAAAAATATTTTGCCGCTTTCTTCGAAAAGAATTTTTATCAAATTATGAATATAAAATACATATTTCATTAAAAACATATTTATACATTATGAATTATAAAAGCGGTTTCAATTTAATGTACAAACAAACGGCCTTCTTTATATAAATTATTCATCTGGGAACGCTTCAGTTGTGCAATGGTGACGGTATTATTGTCTCATCACACGACATTAAACACACTTTATAGTCATGATTTTTTGCTAAAAGAAAAACAGTTTTTTAATAATATTTAAATGAGATAAATACTATGCGGGGTAAGTTTTCCTCTGTGTACGTATTAATATGTAGCAGTACGGTTAGCCGAGGTTTGAAATAGATTCTGCAATTCAAAGACTTCTATTTCACGCTTGTCTGCGATGTAACCCATTTTCATGGTTGAGGTCATATGTTTCTTTGTTATTTTTGTTTTGCTTCCTTTTATCCATTCTGATCAGATTAAAATTTTATTTTTAGTACCTCCGTAGAAATGGAATAAAAAAAGTAGTTCAGGTTAGTAATTCAAGAATATCTGTGGTACGTATAAAACGACATCGAAAGGAGTGTAATGTTTCAAAACTTTACCTTTCGAAGTGCTTTCATAGTTTATGCTTATTTGAAAAGCACTTTACTTGATAATAATAAAGCATAAATGTATATTAGCCATTAAACATTAATTATAGTCATATAAATTAATAATAATTTTATTAGATTTTTTTTATGATACTCTTTTTCGTGTAGTAATCAATGAGGCATGATGAAATTATCAACATTGCTGAGTTAGGAGACAGAGGTATTTATTTTACAAATATTTCTTCTATTTTTTTTTATTAAAGGAGGAAACATTTATGAAATCTTCATGAGTGAGCAAGATTATATCGAAAGAGATGCTACATTGTATATATATTATAATCATTGTTATGGCTTGTAGGTAACATGCATATTATTTCGATGTTGTCTGACGAAAACTATGAATTCAGGGAATTCTTTATAACACTGGCCAGGGAATATGTAAGAGGAAGAGACCCATTACCTCTGCATGTTTTATAAAAATGTTTGGCGCGTTGGAATTAATTCATTTAATGTCCAGTATCCTGCGTTAAATAAATAATATAAATTTTAATTCAACTGAAATAATATTAAAATGAACCAGTGTCGTGGTTTGACACTGGGGGGCATATTAGTGTGAGAGACTCATTCCTTCTTGCATTCTTAGAGTCTTTAGAACCATTATCGAATCTTTATCAAATCTTTATATGGATGATCCATCATAGTCAAATAAAAATTTCGATAATTAAATGGAAAAAAAATCAGATGGATTTAAAACCTTAATAGTAATAATATTTATATACCAAATAAATAAAAGGCGAGTTTTTATGACCATCATTAATTGTATTGCAAGATTTTTTATAAATTATTATTTTTATTGCTGTTAAGTTCATATAATATTTCACGGAGCTCATGGAATTATTGTATTAGTTAGCGGATACAGTGTTTTATAAAATAGTATTTATTATAATGACCTATATTTAAAATAAAGATTTTTTTGGTAAAATAGTTCCACGGTTTTTTGTTGCATTTTTTTCCGGTCTTGGCTGTGAAATGCAAATTTTCCGCGGTCAAAGTAAAACGTTACGAAAAATCAAGTGAGGCAATAAAACCTCCGTGTAAAATTTCCACAGTAAATATTATGGTACAAATTTCCGCTAAATTTATGGCCCATAAAAACACTAACCCATAAAGATTTCGTCTGTAAAAAAATCTCAGAATTTATTCTAACGGGGCGAAAGTAGTGAAGGAAAAGTTGCACACGAGTTTGTTTATGTATGTATTACCTTATCGCCGAACGTTATGTAGAAAATCGTATTCCCCAAAGCCTAATTTTTTACGCCCATCGCCTCCTAAAACGTCTGTGGAAGATGAATTGAGAGTCTAATTTTTGTTCTAATAATTATATTTATAGCGTGTGTTGTATCGTTGTTTGTTTTATTGATGATTTTCTGGTTCACTTGAGATTGGACGAATGGGAAATGTTTAGCAAACTAGTTATGAGTGGAGACAACAATCACTTGTAAAAAAATAGAAAAATGTTGTCCTTACCCCAAGGATGTCCGCTCAAATTTATATATATTTTTGTTTCCAATCCCAAGTTATTTATTCTAACGTAAAGCAAGATCTACTGATGCGAATACTAAAGTTTTCCTCTATGTCAACAACTTTGTGATGGATAAAGTTTATTAATTGAATAGTGTTCGGTCCACTTTACTGAAGGAATATAATATAAGGCAATATACATGAAATGATATATCGGCAAAGGTGACAACGTCGCATAGACAAATATACGCATATTAAAATATTTTAAACTCTCTAAAGGTAGTCTCCGTCGAAAGCTGATATTCAGCCCATAATAAAAAAAGTAGTGGACCTCTTTATATTGTGTGCCGAACGTCGCCCGATAGGAGCCACATTTTCCTGAGTATCATTCAATCTTTTTGTCCAGGGGTTCGACGACATATTTTTCGGCGATAGTTTGGCAAATCAAAAATAAGAAAAAAAATAAAAAATGAGCGGACACGGCTCCGCGAACAATAATCATATAGAACAAACAGTGCGTGAAAATCGCTGTGTCATTTTCTGAAAGCGATATCGGCCACGTCCTGCTGAATTATTTGACAACATGACTGGCAAATATTTTATCCGGAAACGTAGACAACGTGCGCACTAGTTGTATGTGGACAAATGTTAAATAATCTCAAATTGGTAATATTTAATAATATTATTATATATTTGCCGCATTCGTGAATATGGGAAAAGTATTTTAATTGTTAACGTTTATCTATGCATACATGTGTGATTATATGTAATCTATTTCCAAATCCAACAGATTCAGTTAGATCAGGAATGAGCAGCTCGTCCTTAGGTTCAGGCTAGCTGTTGTTCCGACGCGAACGAGTGTTTGTCAGCCAGTAGAGGAAAAAAGAAAAGTTCCGTATTACCGCATATAGAAGGTCGCTTTTCGTTTGCTTCATAAAGCTCTGTTTGGGGCAGACCTGTATATGCCCTGCTCGTCTATATTTTCTACTCAATTCGAAAAATAAACAAAACCGTCAATGTTTTTCGACAATATTTGCGTATTTTTCTTTTCTGGAATTGACGAAAATCTTTTAATGTTTTCATAATTCAATCGTTTGCCGATTTAAAATTTTCAAACGCTCGTGTAACCGTAATTCACACACTTTGGGGATAAAATTTCAAATGAATAAAATAATAAATCTTATTGAAAACGATTTCAATTTAATTTTGTAAAAAATACCTATTTTTTCATAATATACATTTTTATAATGTCGCCATAAACAATTTGACAATTCTTATTATTTTCTTGGTTTAACCTCACTATACTAAAAGTGTATACGGTTAATTTTTTTTAAGTTAAGAGGGGAGGGGCCTTCAACCTCATGAGCCACCTTTGTATTATCATATGGAAAAATATTTATTCTTTCCATTTATAATATTTATTCTTTAGATTTTTTTAGACAAATACAAAAAAATGTAATATGTAGGATTTATATTAAAAGATTTAAGAGTCCCAAATAGACCCCATCGGCACGGCTAGGTTAAACGAGTCTGTAAAAATTCGTTGTATGTTAAGGAATTACTAGTTGGTTTTAATTGTTATTTTATATGATTAACAATAAATTCTGTCACCGTATAGTAAACGTGAAATTATGCAAAGTCGTGAATATAGATCAAATAAAAGAGTTGAGACTAGTCAGTTCTTCAATCGGATCTCGTTACATATTACGAGAGCCAAAAATTGAGTACAAAAAGGGTTCTGCCGAGAACACCGCAAATACATCATAATTGGCGTGGGGACGGGAGGAGAGCAGTAATGAATACGGAATCGCATCGCACACACGACCCGCATCAATCAGCCTATAGCAGGAGATTGCGTCGCGCATATCCGACGCATATCTCAGCCTCCGCCTCTCATCCCCGGCTCGTTGCCATGACTGATGCGGTATCGTATATAACGCGGGCGTAGTGGGGCGGGGGTGTAAAAAGCAAACACCTTCGGCATTATATTACACAGAGGCGGTTACGCGAAAAAGGCAAACACCTGATGTAAATAAAATCGGGTCGGGTCGTGTTGTGCCGACGTCGCGCGGCGATAAAGTCGACGCTGATGGGGGAGGGTGGGGAGAGCGGGGAAGGGTGGATGGGGCAGATTCCCCAAATCTGGTCGAAGCCGAGCCGTTTGATAGATCGATCCGACCTAATAAATGGCTGCTATGTCTTTAATATCGCCAGGAGGCCGGGGATGTAGAACCTGCCCTCTGAATACCAATAGCCCGGGACGCTCTCGAGTGTCGTGCGCCCCTGCATTAAACGCCTAATTTATGTCTAGTCATTATTTCGCCAGACGCTACGCTGAAATTTGACGGTGTTCATTGAATCATATTGGATATATTTAAAAAAATGTGCTGTAAATATTTTTTTCCCCGAGCCCGGGCGTCGGCTGTGACGCTCCGGGAATTCCAGAGATTTAATATTAATCTGCGCCACGGGTCCATTTAAACCCTTAGTCTTATTTGAATTAAATATTTTGAAATTTAATTGATATATAATATTTGCTTTAACTTTCTTCTTGTTTTAATAATTTTGAATAAGGTGTATTAGGGGGACCGAAAAATAATCAAAACTTTTTTTGCTGGTGAAAAACATGTATTTATTAATGTAAATCATAAATATGAATCAACAGTTTTATTGGGCTACATGTCGCTTGTCACTTAATTTATTATTATTAATATTATTTGGTACAATATTAAAAAAATAATTTACATAATTTTTGCCAACAAAAAGGGCGGTCTTCGATTACTTTTTATTGTATAACTCCTAATGTATGCTATAACGATCTGAAAAGGAGGTAATCCAACGGCGCGAGATCCGGTAAATAGTGGATGAGTGGACGAATTAAAAGTTCCAATCAAAGCTCCCTTATTTTTACAGCGTGAGGCTTCGCACTATCATGTTGAAGGATCCTTTTTTTGTTATTGACCAAAACAGATCGTTTTTTTATGAGCTATTATTTCATTCGCTCGAGTTCTAACAATATACTGTCACTGTAACGGCCTGATCAGGTTTAAGCAATTCATAGTGTATAATTCCAGAATAATCCCACCACCCGCACATAATCTGACTCCACCATCGCCTTCAGGATATCGTCATCTAGTTTTTAGGGTCGTCCATTTCGTGCGATATCTTGATGAACGACACCCTGAATTAGTAAACAGAATTCCGGGATTTTTTTTTATCAATCACATTCCATTTGTATGTGTACAAAATTGAAATACACGTCAGACGTCACTATCATAATACTTCGCTATTTCCGAAATCCTTTATAAAAAGATTCCAGCTCACTCCACGGAATCATACGCTGAAGTGTTATATAGAAAATTATCAATTCACTGGTGGCTAGTTAATTATGAATCAGAAAAATCGCTTCATTGGAAGATCACTCTTTTAGCGATACATTAAATAAAAGGAGATAGAATTTTCACTTATACCTGACTGTAAAACAAGGTGGAATAATCTTTACAGTGTGCTGGAACGATTTATATTTTTAAAATTCAAGTATACAAGAAACTAATAGATTAATGATTTTTTCCGTAAAATTTAATGAAAACAACAGGATGAAATATTGAAACCCTTAAAATAAGCTGTCAAAACACTCTGCCGACGAGATTTCAGCTTGTGCTCAGCTGACGCAATTTTAAAACTCAGTTTCAAGCAAATTGGCCGACCTTAAATCTGCAGTGAGCAAAGATGTGTTAATTTCTCTAAACAAACATATAGTAAAAGGAAGACGAATAGGTTTACCCGATACACTTTAGTATTTATTAAATCGAAAATCATTCAATAGTATATAAATATTTTATTATAATATGCCTAATGAGGATGGAAGCTGATGGTGCTTTTTCAGCAACAACCTGCCTGAGGACGAAAATTAGTTCCAGATTAAATAACGAAACAATTGATGCTTTGACATTACTTTGAGCATATAATTCAGAAAAAGGTTTCAATTGTTTATTTTAGTGTCTTTTTGTCTACACAATATTCTATTTTTAAAAAGATAAAATAAAAGACATCTTTAACCGATTCTATCAATATTATTCTATACTTAAAAAGAATATTATTAACCATCGAAAAAATCGCCCGAATTAGGCTTTTTGGTCCTGAAATCCCGGGATCAAAAAGGGACTATTTTTTATTTTAATGAACTCTTTCAGCTAAAGTGATACATTAAAAAAAATTTACACATTAAGCAGAAGATAAGATTTCTACTCCATTAAGCTACAATACGATATGACGAAAAACATATTTTTAAATGATTGTGATATGAAACTCGATAATTACTACTCTGGACCATTTATCTTACCGAGGTTAGAATTCCTCAGGGGTCCAAACTTTTGCCGACCTTATTCCGGCAGATCAACCGATAACGGAATCGGAAAGATCGACGGTGGTTATGCTGATGACATGGCGGTACTGACAAAATAGAATCATTACCAATAAACTGTAGATTCTCATTGATGACCTGCAGGATTGGTGTGAAAAATGGAGACTAAAACCGTGTACTTTTCGCGAAGGAAAAGGAATGCGACCCCCTCAACGAAAACCGTGATAATGAATGGTGAAGTTGTCAAATGGACGGCCCAAACTGTTAGGTAAGAATAAAATTATATTAATCTGTTATGTATTCACCACTGATAAATATAATCTTCTCCCCCCTCATAAAATTTAGTGGAAACAAATCGGTAAGGGACAGAAAAGGTGGTAGTCCATAGAAATAAGATCTGTGAAGTAGAGTGGATGTGGCAAAACAGACCAGTTGAGCTCCAGATTTTTTTCTTGACTTATCTCCGCAACTTTCAGAAACCAATTTCTAACTGCCCGACCGGTTACCGGGCTTTCACCGTATACACTGAAAGTGAAAACAAAAATTCCGGTGACTCACTGTGAGTAAATCCAAACAATAGAAATTGACTACCTGAATCGGAAGTTATTTATGACTCTTATAAAAGGCAGGTAATCTGCCGGTCGCCTAGGAGCGCTGAAAAAACTTCAGGTGACACAGAGTGTAATTCTGTGGAGAGCCAGGGGCGCGTCATGGTTCGTCCGAAATACAATTCTTTACTACGATACCGGTATTCCATTGCTCTAGGTGGATTTTAAAGCCTTAACGATCAGATTTTTTTTTTAATAATCAAACATTGTTAACGAATCGATCTGTTCTCTGTCGGAATACGGTAAACGAACAAGGTATCGGCATCATATTGATTTCCAACTTTACCCTAATACTCCGCTCCCAAAATTTCTTACTCTCCGAATTAAATTAAATGTCCGAAAATTGCCACGACGCGAGAAAGGATCGATAGACCACGGCTCGTGGCATGGTTTTAATCGGGCGCATTATAAATGATTGCGAGAGATACTCAATATAGGGCTGCCGAATAAAGTGTTATAATAGATATGTACTACCAATATGTTTTATTTTGTGAATTATTCAAATGTACTTTCACCATTTTACATATGTTAATGGTTTATTTTAGCATGTATTTTGTCCGATACGCTCGCATAAATAAATTGGAATTGTTTACGATTGAAAAATTTCGAAGCATTCGGAAAATATATAAATACAATCGATACATTTGCATAGCATATACATTTTTATGTAACGTAAGCGAAAACAAACATATGAAAGTAGTTGAGCCAAGCCCAAATATGTCAACGGAGCATGAAAATGTGTATCGGAGAGATGGGAGTCATCACCATGGAAATGGAGATGCCGCTTTATGGCCCGCCCGGTGCTGCCCGCCGAGGAATTACAGCGAAGCGAGGCTGGCAAAAAATATTCTTCGCAAATACAAATTTACATCGCCGGGCAAAAGACATTAATTCATATTCATGATCTTATCTCAATTTGATTCGGAAAATAATGGCTAAACTTTGAATGTATATTTATTATAGCAATCTTTTTGAACGTATTTCGGTCGGTAAGCGTGTAAAGAAATTACCTGAATATTTTCAGGCAACATTTCTGCGAGATAATTTAAACATCACGCAATTATGTGTTATATATTATTCATAAGCCGTTGCGGATTCTGTACAGCTCAATTCTATGGTTATTGATTTAAAATCAAATTTACAGTCACAGCCGTCGATGTCTGAAGTAACAGAATTTGCGTTTTTCAGGTAAATTAGGAAACCGCAACGGCAAAGTTTAGTGGTCGGCGAATCAACTGAATTAGGGTGGGCTCACACAACTATTTTGGTTTCGGCCACACCGCCGAATAGTTTGCATACCGTTGCCATACTTCGCTACACATTCCGCAGGACGCTGATTCCGGAACATCCGCAACTTTTACTTTTTGTTTAATTACATTCGACTCTATTTTTACACGATTTTGAAATAACACTATCCAAAAAAAAAAAAACATATTTTTAGACTATAATTCTTTCCGGGAATCGTGTTAGAACAAATAATTCATTTTCAATTTCGTGCATTTTTGCGTCAAAACCAATCGGTGCGATACAAAAAGTGAACAATAGCCAATAAGGATTTTAATAACAAAGATGAAGATATAGGCAAAAATTAATCAACTTTCAGCTGCTTTGATTCAAGAGGGCTTGCAATTTCCACTAATATGGAACAACCTTTTCTCATTTATGATCACGACTTAGGACGAACATTGAAATTCCAACGGGACCTGTAGATGTGTACAGCTGGATATCAAGAAATCTATAAACAACTTGTGAAACAAAAAACTCAGAAACGGATAATAGATTTTATAGTAGAATCTCAACTGTTGTTGATAATGTTGACAAACAAAAAGCGTCCAGTCTCTTATAGATGTGCGGGTAAATTATCAAGTAGCGATTGAGTCTCCTGACAAGGGGATTTTTGTTTTCACTGGATAAATAAGTGGCCTGTCAGTCGTTCGACAACTATTTAGTGTAGTGAACGTTATAGTGGTGTTATTCGGAACCCTTAAAATGGAGAATCAAAAAGTGCATATTCGTTATGTATTGCTTTAGGAATTCAAATTAAGCACTGGTGCTAGAGAGACGGCCGAAAGATATGCAGACCGAATGTTTATTGTCACAAGTCTCCACTCGCGGCATAAAATGGAGTCTTTTTGGACTGGACAATTATAGGCGATAAAAAATGAACCTCCCATTGAAATATTGTCTACAAGAGCCAATGGTTGGGTAAAGATCAACCGCCGATACCGGTCCTTAAGCCAATATTCATGGCAAACTTTGTTGTGTGTATAGTGGGATCGTTGAGGAATAGTCCACCACTAGCTGATTAAGCGCATCAACAGACGGCAAAGGTGACTTAAGAAAAAAAAGAGCCCTGGAGCTCAACTGTCTGTTTTGCCACATCCACCCTATTTCCCAGATCTTTCCTCGTACGAATTACCACCTTTTCTATTCCTTACAGATATTTTTGAATCGAAAACTTGTATTACAGATGAGCAAGTCAATCAGGATCTTAATACTTTCTTTCAGCCCAAACCCATCAAATTTTATGAGGAGGGGATCGATAATTTGCCAATAATATGGGAGATGGCTATATAACAGTGGTGAATACATATTATATTATAAATATTAAAAAAATAAAAATCGGAAGTTATTAATGATTCATCCCAACACATATATATGTTGTATTATATTATACTATATAATATTATTTTTTCATAATGAAAATACGTGCATACGTATAATATTTTAATATTTTTAGAATTTATTTATTTAGTCTTTATTATAACCTTTTTTGCACAATTTTCTATTCTACAATGTTGTTATTTTTTCAAATAACACGGTTTTTTAAATTTTGGGAAAAAAATTTCGATCACTTTTCTTACACGTTTTTTTGTGGAACGTATCCAACGCGTAAAAAAGAGTTGAGTGTTTACCAATGTTTTTCGCCGCCATGTTGTGTTATTTTCGGCGGTTTCCTCATCTTGATTCATTACATAACTATTTTATTTCAAATGTAGAATGCGGAGATATTTCCGTAGAAAAAAATATCCTGACTCATCGATGGGGAATGGCCCATTTCCTAGGTCATTCATCATAAAAGGGCGGTCGAATAACACTTCGAAATTAAGCACTGGGGCTCGCCCTAATGTAACTAGTGGCTATTGCGGTTTTTGCAATATCGCCCTATATTGCCAAAATTGTCCACGACGATAAAATGGGATAGGGTTAATTGAATGACCCGACGTCCCCGTTGAATAATGTCTGTTCAATTGAAATATTAAATGGAAGTCTTCTAGAAATCAAATCGACTGTATTTGGAAATGTATTATTGCCGTATTTGGGTAGTAGAATTTCATGTTTTATGCACGAAAGCGGTGTCTGTGCAGGCTCCCCCGGGACACGGGGGTTTGTCACATTTAGTGTGTAGACATTTGACTTCATATACGAGTTGACAAATTCTACCCGCGAGGGGTTATTCCCGCAGACAATATTTAGGGTTACATTAAGTAAGCGACAACATTCAAATAATACCGATATTTTAAAATTTTCAATAATAATCGTATATTTTATATTACGTATGATATCGAGTAGCAAAGAAAATTAAGCTCTAATTAGAATTATATCCAGTGGCGGTGCTCGTGAATAAAGTCTGCGCAGTGCTGCACCAGGTCGCAGCGCTTAGCGACGAGATCCCCCCTCCCTACTACCGCGCTACCGGTCCACATCCATCCAATACACCACGCTGACAGCGCTGACAAGCAGGCAGCGCTCTTGCTCTGCACCGCATGGAGTAATACTGCACGCTTAGGCACTGCCCAAATTAATTAATATACATTTATATACATTAATTAATATACAAAAATATGTTTCCTCAATTCGCTTAGGGGTTACGCAGTATTTAACCCTTTCAATGCGGCGGGTCTAAACACGATTCTGCATCTGAGTGCGGCACCGTTTTGGACTAAATTATTTTTTTGGCGAGGTAAATTTGTATTCACGGTTTACTGCTATATTAGACCATTTTCCTATAAGAGATTTATACAAACATGTTGATTAGGATATGTTCTTCCATCTCAACTAAAAAAATAAACTCGATTTGCTTTATTTTCGTAATAATAAATCGAACAAAATATCAATTGCTCAAACAGAGATTAAGTGAGAAAAAATGGGAATGCGAATCAAAATCAAAAATGTGAAATGCAATTTTCTTATACCATTACATCCGTACGTGTATGTGGAACATAATGTACGTGGAACACCCTTAACAACCCCTGAGCCGAGATACGTCACCGATACTACTGCGGAGATTTGAATCGTTACGATTCATATTTACATATTACATGGTTCCTATAAATTTCTTGTGATATGTTGTATATTTGTTGATATCTGTGCTTATTAGCTGATTTTTAAAACAAACACCATCACTAAACTCGGTCTAGTTTACATGTAACGACAAGTTAAAGTTTTAAAGAATCTCGCGCATGTACGACATGCGGCCGCACCCTGGACACGATTTGTATGCGCATGTACGTCATGCGCCCCGCACTGAAAGGGTTAAGGACGAGCCGGCCCTGATAATATAATTATAAACCCGGCTGAAGTTATTCAAATGGTTAATATTGCCAATCATTAAAGGAATTTATTTATCACGATTTTTATGGTAAAAAAAAACATTACATCTTTATAATTTTAAATTAAAAAAATACCAAGACAATATTTGATATTTTTGTAAAAACAATTGACATCTAAGAAAGGCTCACAGAGTGAGGAATATGTTTATATATAATATAATTCACGGTAACCATCCATTAGAGCGACCAAGTTAAGACCGCACACTATTTGCACTGTATATATGTAGTAGAAGCGATGGTAGATGCCGGATGTAAAGAAGCTTGGGCGGAAACCGTCAAACAAGGGTATACGTATGTTAAGAATGACCACAAGCTTTCCACCATGAATCAGAATTTATATAGTTGTTTTTTGTTCTATTAAAACTGTATAAAAAATATATTTTATATATACAAATCATATTTTATTACAAAATCGACTTCGACATCGACAACATATTTATACAATAATAATAACTGATTAAAGAATGATAATTAAAACAAGAATGTTATATTTTATGACAATAATTTACTATATATAAAGAAAATATTTTTGGATATTTACGATTCAAGTACACAAGATCATTGTGTAAAATAAAATTTACAATTATTAAAGAATCTTCCTAAATATTTTCATTATTTATTTATTTATTTGACAACGTTGGTTGGATGGCATGACATAAAGAATCCAAAGTGCCATTTACCCATATAAAGATTCTAAAAATGCAAGGGTCAAACCACGACACTGGTTAATGTTAATATTATTTAAGTTAGATTGATATTTATATTTTTTGTTTACAATTATTTATTCAACGCAGGATATATGACATCAAATAAATTAATACCAACACTTTAAACTATCTACATAAATATTTTTATAAAATATGAGGTAACGGGTCTCTTTCACTTATATACCCTCTGGCAAGTGATATAAAGAATTTCCTCAATTTATAGTTTTCGTCTGACACCTATCCGACTACTTAATTATCTCAGCCGCGGTTAACTTAAATTATCGAAATAATATGCTCGTTACTTACAAGCCATAATACAGGTTTGATTATTTCGTAGAATAAACTACGAAAAAGTCCTGTCAATTGCAATTTTGTTTAATCTTCGTATATGATTAAAATTATTTAATAGATTTTCTATGTTTGGGTTTGTTGAAATACAGAATCTTTGTGTCTTAAATACTGTATATTTATAGCCATATTATTAATATAAAGGGCCTTGGATATTTTTGTAATAATTATAGTATTATAGTGAATGCCGTGCTAGCCTCGTCGCCTTATATGTAAAACTAATTAAGTAGCGGGTAATATTTTAAATAATTTCCAAGGGCCTTTATAATTACCAAGTTTCACAATAAACTAAATTATCTAGCTTTCACACACTTCCGGCAGGAAGAGTGTAAGCCGACGAAGACCATAAGGTCATATAAACCCCGTGGCCAAACGCTGTTTTATCGGGCAATAAAGTGTGGTCGGGCTTTAGAATTATTAGGGGGTGTCCGTGACTCTGAATACTGAATAGTCTTAAGACAGTTTATAATAATTTCGGCCGAAGGGATGATTTTTATGGACCGAGGTGGTATAACGATCCTCATTAATTACTTTATTAGACTATCTCATAATAAATACATATTTGGGCGAAAAAACAAAAAAGGATATCGCGTAATAAGACTTATCGGTAATTTAATGACTTTCTCTAAGTGATAATATTTTATTGTTGGTATTAATAATTTTCTTAAACAACTCGAGCTTTATATTTATGAGTGAAGTTCGCGTTTACCTTCCGGCAAACTGTGAAAGTGACAACCGGCGGAGAGGTATCCTCGGTTGGAAACTTTGGACTTCCGGCAGGAGGCACAACTTTGCACAAAATGAAAAATAATTTTAATTAACAGCGAAATAAAGATATTACGCGATGTATGGCGGTCTCAACTAATGACTCCGGTAAAACGACTTTTTCTGCATTCCGGTCATATTTTTTTTGCTTCTGGTCCACGGTATGTCCGCTAAAAAGATTTAGGGCTTTAGAGATTGCCGTTGCCGGAGGGAAGCTAAGTCTTATCGCGTTCAACTCGGCTAAAAAAAAGATATTTTCGTCGCAAACCGGCTCCAGATTATAACGCCCTATTTATAGTTGATTAGAAATGGTGGGGATTTGAAAAAATAATTTAATTTGGCGCCGTGTCCTCTGTGTCGAGTGGTTGTGTTCCAATATTGATTCTGGGTCAATGGGATTAGGAAACCATGTCGGGGGAATTGAATGCGCTTAACTTGAAATCGGAAATCAGTCCACCGGACGTCGGGATGTTTGTGATGTATTAAAATAAAATTTTCCTCTACACAAAGCGCAAATGTTTTTATTTTAGATCAATAGCATGTATAATAATTTCATAATGATATACTTCAAATCCATACTCGACTGTTTTAATCTTTTATTTTCATTCTACTATATTGCCCTGAATCATAATTAAAAAAAAACTAGTTCAAAATTATTAAAAATATTTAACGTACCTATAATATGTTTTTTTTTAAATTCTACCTATATTTTCCAAAACTTGTAATTAGATTAAGCAATATATAATATGTAATATTATTTTATGCGATATTATATATCTTTATTTTTTATAAAAATAATATAAATGATCAACATTTTTAATTAAACATTAATGGTTGTTCCATATTTTTTGTTGCCATCGACTTACCAAAATGTGTATTTAACCTATCCGTCACGTCGCACAGCGGGACGGATCATGAATTCAACTGCTAACTGTCTAAATTACCAGTGTTATGTATTAACTAAACAACAATATTTTTATAAATAATAGACAAAATATACAATATTTCATGATATATAAAAAGAGTTGTTTATTTTTCTAAAACTTCTTCATCAAAACCTTTGTTTGAAATAAACAATATATAAACCTAATTGCTATATTTATTTACATATTATTAAACATACGTATAATAAGCTTTCATCATCATCATCATTTGCCAGTCACAAGGCTCTCACTCGCTGAGGGCATGGACCTTACCAAACTCTCGCATGGCAGTCGAGGCCAAAGGAACCTGAGTCTCACACGTGACGTGAGGGCTCCCCTTTCGTGTCCATACCGCGGGGACCCGAGCCGTCTTGGTATGCGGTTTTTTAAAGAGTTTCCCTCTCTTGGCCATTGCTGGCATTGGACGCATCTTCTACCATGTTGGTATCGGATTTTACCCTCTCAACTGTGTCCAGGCAAGTAGGAGGGGGTTTGCCTCGGTATTCGTTTGTTCTCTTCTCTAAGGCGTTATCTGCTTTTAACGAGTCACGAGTGACGAGTAACGAGCGACCACACACGCAAACCTATATAGATATACACAGGCATACATATGCACATCTGCCCAAAACGAGTCTCAAGTAGCCGGTCGCAAGTGATTATTAGCCCTGTCGCGCAATAGCAATCCTTTCATCATGGGAAAGACCTCCTCAGAGAGGGGTCCCCTAGAAAGAAGGAAGAGGAGCGAAAGTATCGAGACTAGACCAATTATTGGTCAACAGACTAGGGTTTTCCTTCCCAGGGTATACTGGCTCTGTGGTGAGAAATCCATTAGAGATCAGATTTATATATGCACACAAGGATGTGTGTACACCAACATGTACATATTTTGCACTGTTTTGTTGGGTATTAATCATAGTTCAATTGGGCCTCTAGTCAGCTCTATGCAGGGTAGTTATGTTGACTGTAATATAAAAAATGTAATGAGAAGCTGACCATCAATTTTAGTGGTATGGTAGATAGTTGTTTTTCATTTCCGGTAGGGGTTAGGAGGTGATAAATAGATATTCTGAATCCCTGTGTAGTTCGTTGGAAAGTTATAGGTGTAGGCTCCAGATGGGCCGCCACCCATAACCGGCGGTTGGTCATTGGATAGTTTAAGATTTTGTATGGGTCTCGCCGTCGCAGAAAGGCTTCTAGACACATCATTATTTGTTGGCGAGTTGTCGCTTAGTCTTCGATCGGTTTGAAGGCGATCGAAATATCTAAAGTAATTAACACGATACAAGTAAAATAACGATATAAATTGGGGGATGAATAAAACCGTTTTAAAGTATATATAATAATATTGTACAATTAAAAATTGTAAAGATACACACAATTACGATGATATTTAAATTGGATTTTTTGATATAGGTTAACTTTAGAATCTTATTATTAAATACAGTAAACTAATATTAAAAAAAACAGTGACATAATAAACTTCAATCTTATATCTATCATTTGCCATTTTTTTCTTCTGGAATCGAATTTCCGTAAAAAGCATTTTTGGGAGTAGAATTCAAGATCTGTCCCATAGTGCGGCGGCTCGAAGCCAACGGCGTCGGCCGATGGGGTTTATTTAGTACGAAATGAATGTATAAAAATAGACTCTAAGCATTTCAAGTCAAGATATTGATGAATTCTTCGACAATACCTTAAGATTTGTTTTAAAAATGGATTTTACTAAGAAAAAAATAGTTATTCATGATAAGCTTCAAAATTTAGTCGAAGCGTAAGTAACACGCGAACTCGACCTCGACTGAGGAACGCTCCTGGCTCTTCGTACGTGGTTTCAATTGCATCTGTACATGCTTGATGTTTTTTCTCGCTTGCATCCGGTGAAACGAACATCGCTTGCGTGGCAACTGCAGCGAATATTGTACTTTTTATTTTTTTTCGCAATTGCGGATAATAAAGGTCGTTGATTAATAATAATTATTCTTTAGATATTTTTAAACAAATACGAAAAGTTTGGTACAAGTAGGATTTATATTAAAATAGTTATTCGAAATAAAAAAGCTTGGGATACCAAATAGGTATTTCGTTTCATAGTAATTATCTTAAAAAAATATTATTATTTTCTGAATACATATTATAAAAAAATAATACTTACATGTACATACAAGACCCGTCATAGCTTGAAGGTAATTAGAATCAAATTATGATTGTTAAAGTTAATTTGTCAATAAGCGCAGATAGTATTCAGATGGGTGACCATTAGAATGGTCACCCATCTGAATACTTCTGAGTGACGCTGGTCAACAGAGGGGTGGGATGAAGGCTGACGACCTTCGTTTCACAAAAAATGAATTGTCAAAAGAAATGTAAGCTGGAAGCGGGCAGCGCTCTTCAGTATAAAAAAAAAATCACTGCGGTGCAGAAGGCAACGGGAAACCACTGCACTATATATTCCCATGAAAACCATGTCCATGGTCCTCCATAAGGGAAATCATGCACATGGTCACGATCCTCAGAAATGAGGGAAAGTGGATTAATATCAAAATATATAATATGTAATCGCTTCACGACTCAAAAAAGTACATATAGATATTTCTGTTTACATTTTATTTAAATATTTTTTGCTAACATGGAATAGTATACTTTACTCTTTAAATTTAAATTTATAACAAAAACAATAAATGCATTCGGTGAAAATTTAAAATTCCGTTTTAATCCCAGCATTAAATCGTGGATTAAATCCAGTCGGACTCCCGAGGGATCCATCTTTATCGTAGCGTCAATATTGTCATTTGGATTAAATTGAATTAATAGAGTTACTATTAGTCCCAGTTGAGATAAGGCTGAAAAACGAGTTTCAACAACATTACGAATGCTCTGTATATATATTTTTTTCAATGCGAGCTTTTTCTCAGTACGTATATGTGTGGATACGTTCAATTTTTAAGCCCGGGTCCCATAAAGTAGGGCGGTAAATTTATTTCGAGTCACGTAAGCGTTCAGTAGATTTAAAATTCAGTGGTTTCATCCAGGCCCGTTTGAAACGGTTCTGGTTCTGAAACACGTTCAGATCTTTGGGCTCGATATGAAAGTCGAGGCCAATTCACATTACCGAAATCAGATCTCGATAATTTTAACGCGATAACGACTGCATACGTATAAACGTATTCGGCTCCACCGGAAATAAGGAAAACGGGGATTTTGCATATAATAAAATTATATGTTTAGTTTCTAAATGATTGTGTTTGATGATTTGAGCATTTTCAGTTCACTGAACAGTTATTTACATTAATTAATTCGATTATACGTCTAATTTGATTCGTTTACTAAATAAAAAGTTCGTAGAGCCGCAGAGATTGTTACTTGTTATAAAATTAATTTGTTAGAAAATTATTATTTACATCTGTAAAATATCAATAAACTAATTCAACGGCACATAATTAATTATGTTATTTGTGATTGATGATTTTAATCTGACGAAATATTTAGAATTTGGCAATGTAGATTTTTTCCTGTTCATTTACCGAGAATAAAAATTATGTGTGTTTTATGTCAGCGGTCGCCAAACTTTAGGGCCTTGCTGACCACTAAATGTATAGTTTTTAATCCTATAAACCACGCATAGCAGGGATGAGCAACCATTTCTTACAATGATGGGCCAGCAACAAATTTAAAAATTTTGTGTGGGCATGTGATAAACTTATGATAATGCAAACACTCTCATGAGGCTCATGACAAAAACGGGTGGGGCAAAATGAGGTTAAAGTGTCCCCCCCCCCGTTTTTAAAAAAGTAACCGTATACATTTTTAGTACAGTACTAACCAAGAAAATAATGAGAATTATCAAATTGTTTATGGCGAAATTAAACAAAAATATTTTTTTAGCTATATATAAAAATCAACAAAACATGAATTTTTCAAGAAATCAAATGAAAATATTTTTTATCAATATATACAAATTTAATAAATAAAAACCTTAATATGTATTTTTTACAAAATTAAACGCTAATCATTTTCATTAATATTTATTTATTTATTTATATGAACTTTTGATTCCAAAGTGTGTGAAACACGGTTGCAGTTGATGATGATATTAAAATTCCAGAAATGAGAAATACGCAAATATAGCCGAAAAACATTGACAGTTTTGTTTATTTTTCAAATTGAGTAGAAAATATAGACCAACGGGGCATATACAGGTATGACCCAAACTAAGCTTACGCAACAAACGAAAAGCGACCTTCTGTATACGGTAATACGGAACTTTTCTCTTCTTCTACCTCCACTACTTAGCGGATACAAGAATGCCTAAAAACATATATTTTTAATATGTTGTATATTTATTGTTGAAGTTGAAGTTTGAAAGAACTTCGATCATGTACGTGGTGCACGTGGCACGATTTATTTGAGCACTGAAAGGGTTAAGTGATAGAGCCGCACCGCGAAAAATTTGGATGTTCGACAGAGAATTTCTAAAAAAACCAACTTTGCTTAACATATTCGCCGATAACAAAGCGCCAAACGGAAAATTATTTTGTTAAATTTAAATCTTTAATTTAAAGTTAATTATATTGGCTAGAAAGAACCTCTCAGCTTTAAGACTTTTAGCTTGATAGTTGGTTTGCTGTAGATAAAAAAAATGTTACATTACTCTGTGGACCACCACTTTGGCGACCTCTGCTCTATGTGCTCTAACATTTATATAAATTGTTGCTTTATTGCATTTATTTAAACACTATCGTATGCTTATAATATTTCCCATATTGGTATTTTCATAATTTAATTATTTATAATGTAAGGTTTATTTGAGTTTATTGCAAAATACATATCCAATTTAAAATTATAACGGCAACTTTTCTAATTTATGTTTATACAGAAACTCATGCCGGTGCTGAAAATTTAAATATTAACGGATTTCGTTACAGAACACCTTTTTTTTTTAACCCGTTGCGATAATGTATGCAAACGATATTAGTCAGACGGAGATGAGCGAGGCTGCAAATAGGCTCGCGGTTAGCTACTCCCCAACTCTTCGGCGGCGCCATATTATGTTGGCTTTGCAAGTTTAGTAACCAACCAGGAATCCGGTATCTTCTGTCCTGCTGGCAAACTTTGCAGACCGACTCGGGGCTTACTCGCTCTAGTCACAAAACTTATGAGAAGATGCCGCATCCATGAACAAACACGGCGGATTACCATGCGCGAGAAGATTAGGAGTAGAAGAAGCGACGTTTTTTTAAACGCTCGTCCATTTAAATTGTTAAAATATTAGTACTTTCGAATACATATTATTCGCCATATTCAGGGCTTTGCTCTAATTTTAGTACAAAATAAATTGTGAATATCCGCATTTGATTGATGCGCGACAATAATGAACGATGACTGGTAGAATAAACACTCGAGCGAGTCGCTCCCGCTCGTCTCGTGTAAATGGATATTTCATTAAATCGCTTCAGGAAATTACCAAAACATGTTAGGGGGTCGAGGGCACATCCTCAGCCGGTTAATGGACCCCATACACCGATCACGTCTCTATTGTTAGCCACTCGAGGCCCGGGATTTGTTGCAACAATTCGACACCTCAATTATTTGGTGATGTCTCACTATCGGCACGGGACACGTTAGGGAATCGTATCAAACAAATGTCACTAATTAACCATGAAAATGGTTTTCATTATTTAGACGTCCTTTTGAGGCTGTCACATAATTGATTCCGTTTAACATTCACAAGAACCGGAGAATTCCGGATACTGTGGTCCCTTTCAAGGTTTTATCGACGACTCTTCGCTTACATAATACACCGCATATATTTTTTCATCGCTTTTTATTTGTTTGTGACTTTATTATGGGATAAATTGTGAAATAAGAATAATTATTAAAAAAAAATATTATTAATTATATACGAATATAGTATGACAAATTAGTGTCAACCCTTTGACCGTCAAGAGCCGATTTAATCGTCTTTTACTGCTTACCCAGTATTGTCCGACACGGCGGCTCGGAATCGTAAAATAATAAAAGTATGCGATACAATTAGAACGGTCTGTGTTGCGTATTGAAGAGTTTACAGCAGGGATGAGCAGCCCGCGGCCCTCCACACTCTTTCGTGGGGCCGGCCCCCCTTCGAAGATTTTTCATCGTTAAGTGTGCGTGTCATTTACGCGTCATATTGATTAGTAGAAAAATTCATAATATTAACCAAATTATGAACATATCACGAATAACTATTTTTGTTCTTAGAATAATAACTTTTTTTTAAAAATTCAAGATATTGATCAAGAATTCATCTATATCTACACTTGAAATGCTTGGGGTCTATTTTCCATTATAAATACACCCCCTTTGTTCGACGTTGTTGTTTCAAGCCGCCATGAGTTGAAGTAGTCCCCATAAAATATAATAATATTACACATATTTCAGAACTTTTTCGAAACTTCGAAAACTTTGTATTATCATAAGTTTCTTAGGTGTGGCTTGCTCAACATTTTTAAATTTGTAGCTGGCCCGTTGTAAAAAAAAGGTTGCTCATCCCTCGTTGTAAATGCACAGATAGGCACTCAAAACGAACACCCCTTTCATACAGTATAGCACGTGAACGTTTTCTAAGTCAGCCAAAACTACATACCACACACTTTCTTTCCATTCGACTTGGTCATTTTCGTATAGCAATAGTCGATTCACGGTCTTCATTGTTCGAATTAGACTACTTATTTCTCAGTAACATACACTCGTTTCCAATAGCTTCTATAATGCTTAATGTATAGTGGAACACTGTTTTTACGTTTTTGAAGTGACTGATAAAAAAAAACGTAATTAGAGGGAAAACGTATATTCAGGGTTAGAAACGCGGTACTAAAATAAAATGGGATTGTAAAAAATTGAACGCAAGTTGGGGAAAAATGTGATTTTCAGGCACGTAAAAACGGGATTTCACTGTTTATTTATATGTGGGTAAAACAAATCGTCAATGTTTTCAGTGGTTTGCTTACATCGGAGAGAGAGTGTGTTCTTATCCGACGAGCGTAAATATCGGATCTCATGATCAACACTCGGGTTCCAGTTGTAAATTTAGGAGGCTGACGTTTAGATTCGAGGAGCCAAAATGTTTCCCTTCCCTGGCTAGCAAGTCCATAATTACTGTATCGTACTCGATAATGGGGATTTACCCATCGCAGGTATAATTTCATTAAGAAAATGTGTCCCAACCAAAAAAATATTTTTTGTCTCCAAACATGTACTTTTGTGCCACTTTTGGTAACATTAACCCCCTGAAAACAATCACGTCGGCGAAATATTTGTCCAAACGAATGGCACACTGTTTATAAATCATTTTAATATATTATGTTTTATGTCAGAATCACAAATCTATCATAATTTTTTGAAAATATTTTTAAATATTAGCTTAGAGAATGTGATGAAAACTTACCGTTTGGAGTTAGGGATGGTTAAATAAGGGAAAGTCTTTTAAAAACAATAAAAGATTGTTACAAAAAATAACTCTCAAGGGTTACCACAAGGTCTTATGGGTTCTTCATTTCACTATTTCAGGTGGGGCTATAAGAAAACACATGGTAGTCAGCGACGGTGAAATGATGATAATCCCTAAATAGGTATACACCGCTTAAACCTCGAATTCTTATTGTATAATCTGAGAATACATAAGATTGAGCACCTAAGCTAAACAAATACGCAAACAGATCGGCCCAATGAAGATTAATAAAACAAATTGGAGAGGTCACGAAGTCGGGAGGTAGGCCTCACGCACAGCCTCGCGTCGATTGAATGAGCGGGGGTGAGGCTGCGAACAAGTGACGTAATAAATTGTGTTCCGGAGGCTGGCGATGGCCATTATTTAGAGATTTGAACAGCAACGACAGCGGAACCGCACACATGCTTGCTGCCCGCTACAGAGATGAATTGGGCGCTAACCGATCCGTGGGGTGCGGAATGCGGCCCGGCCAATCCGCCCCTTGTTAATTACGTGTCCTATCCTATAAATCCTGATTTATTAAGCTTTATGACATACACCCGACCGCCGCACGGATTTAACAGTCGGATATTATTCTTTTTTAAAGTGTTGGATATTAATCACTCTATCCTGAAATATAACACATATTTCGGATTTTTAAAATAATCTCAAATTGCGTTATTTTGTAAACTAATAATAACAGCCATTTTTCCGATACATTTATATAGGTTTATTTTTAATTCACTATAAAAACGATGGCTTCGAACCGTTATTTTTTTCGTTACGGTTCAATTAAAAAATATTTATCAATTCGGTTCCAGTTTTTTAGTACGTGTCCTAAAATTATTTGCAAGCTTTCTTTATACGGATTCAATTTTCAAATGTGACGTGGTGAAAATATTGTTTGAAAATGTACCAAAACCAAAATTTTTTTCGGTTCGGTTTCGACCAAAATAACTGTTTTATCCAATTTTTTGTTTTCGCTTTAGTTCCGGTTAGAATCCCTAATAAAAACATTGAGTGTTACAATTTAATACCTTTTTTATTTTATAATTATACGAAAGCAAAAAATTGGTATTTATACACTCGGGCCTCGTATAACACGGTTATATGGTTCCACCAAAACGTCGTGTAATATAAATCCGTGTTATACAAGGTCTGAAGTTCTTACAAAATTAGGTTTGCGTTCCAAAAAAAATCAAGATAGCTTTAGGAGTATGTACTTTATTTTAATGAACAAATGCATATACATTTACATATTATTGAAAAAAACTTTAATAATATAATGTAATATTCATTCATCATCGCTGCCATTTAGAATCCTATGTGTTTTACTCTTTTTCGAGATCGGTTGTAAGTTTTCATCATCATCATCGGAGGACTCGGGATTTCTTGTGGTTTTAGTCTTAAAAAATTCAGTAATACACGATTGTCTGCTTTTAGCGTATAAATCTTTACGTATTTCATTATAAGGTTCCAAAATCTGTTGTAATTCCCTCTTATTCCCTCTTCGAAATAATAGAATCCTTTTCAATAAAAAAATATAAATAATTTGATAGCCAATTCCTAGCCGTCATTAATGGTTTTCAATGTGAAACATGTAGCCACGTCGCTGCAGCTGCTTTCTGAGTCATTAATTGTGGTAGGCTCATTCAAAATTTCGACTAATTCTTCTTCGTCTCAACGAACGATCCTCCAACATTTCTTGGATGTCTTGAATATCCATGTCATAAAAACCTTTCTCCCACCCACACCAGACAAATGCTTATTGGTCCTTTGGTGACCATTCCCATTCGTGGTAAAACATTTTCTTTAGAGATTCACTTCAGACCACAGCTTTTTCCAGCAAGAATTTAAAGGCGATTTATTTATTTCATTAACAGATCCAGAAACAATATCGACACAATTTCAAATATAAAATTATTCCAAGATTGTGAAGTGTTAAGTTTTCTATCTGACTGGATGTTCTAGTATTTTTTCAAACAAGTTTGAATGAATGTAATAAGCTTTAAATAGTTGAAATTACACCTTGGTCTAGGGCTGTATTAGATGTAGTGTTTGGTAAAAAAATAATATTTCTAAGCATTAGGGATGTTTTGTGAATCGAGCGAATGTCCTGGGTACTGTCCAATATCAATAATATTTTAAAATCAATATTTTCTTCCTCGTATAATTCTTTGCATCAGGTATAAAAACAATTCAAAACCAATCTTTAAAAGAATATCAGGGTCCAAGTTTCTTTTATTGGCTCCAATAAACAGGTAGATTCGTTTTGTCATAACCTTCAGTGCTCGGGGTTTATAGTTTTATAAATAACGGCCACATTATGGAATCCCCTAGAAGAATTAGAACATAATAGTAAAGATATTCTTCTTTCGCCATTTTGGAAACCCTTCTGCATGTTTTTTCTGTTTTTTGGAATATTTAAAGTGCATAAGTATAAAAAACAATAAAGCCAGAAAATCTTTGATTACCAAGAAATATGCACTGCACTATTGAATGCCAGATACGAACTGAAATGTTTCTGAAACAAAACAAAATGACAAGTTTCAAGATTATTGCTCAATAAGATTTGTCATGGCACATTCCATGGACGTACAAATCGAATATGTTAATTATTTAATTTATTTTTGTTTCCAGAAACCGTGTTATATAAAGCGTGTTGTATAAAAAATATACCACCATTTATTCAACCGTGTTATACAAAACCGTGTTATATAAAACCGTGTTATACGAGGCCCGGGTGTATTATCAAAAACGTCATACTAATATTATTATTTATTTGACTACGATGGATGGATGGCATAACAGGAAATCCAAACCGCCTCTCAACTAGTGTTTCTGCTCAAGAATTCTTTTTCGAGAATTTATCGAGAATATTCCATTTTCGATAAATAAAATACTGATTTATAATAAAATAATGAATTTTATATTTTTAAATATGTAGAATTCTTTCCATATCAAAATTATAACATTTTCGTAAATCTAAATATATAAATTTACGTATTATTGTGATCAGCTTATTTATTTTTAACTATTTTTATGATAAATTCTCTGAATTTGTTATATTTATAGCACCGCACTTCAGAAAGATCAATAGGTTTATGAGGGAGCACATTTTTTCGTTATTGTGAAAAATGAAATTACTTTTAATTTTTATTATTTTAACTTATAAGTACTAAGATATTTCGTGAGAATTCTCGATAAATAAAAAATATCGAGAAAACAGATACACTACTGTTAACTACAATATATAGAGATTTAATACATATACTAAAGATGCAAGAGGAATGAGTCTCTCACACTTACACTCCCCACAGGGTCTTAAAGAATTCCCATCTTAGCTCAATCGCGGTTAACTTATATCATTAAACTGACACATGTTACCTACAAGTCATGACACTATTTTTTTAATATTATTTCAATTAGTTTCAAATTTATATTATTTGTATATATTTATTCAACGAAGGATAGTTGGCATTCAAGTCATTAATGCTAAGACGCCATACTATTTGAATACATATTTTTATAAACACGCGGAGGTAAGGGGTCTCTCGAACTTACATCCCCCTGTTTGGTGTCATAAAGAATTCCATGAATTCTTATATGTTTTTCATCAGAAGGCTGACGCCTATCCGAGTGCTAACTTAGCTAAGTCGCGGTTAGCTTTCATTATTAAATTGATATATGTTACCTACAAGCCATGACTAATTACATATTATTTTGACAAAATGATATCTAACCACGACTTCCCAAATATTATTATGATGTATGTGCTATAATTCTATTATTAAGAGTATTTTGAATGGAGATTTTTCGCGTCATAGACTCAGACCCAAATAGACGTCGTAAAAATAAAGAGAGGAATCCATTAACAGTGGCGCTGCCGTCTCCGGGCGGTGGGGGAGGGTCACAACCAAAGATCCAGATAATCCATAACTGCCAAATTTATCGCCGCAAGTGAGGATTTCAGTTTTCTCCGAGTTATCCATAAAAACATAGGTTTATCTGCGGCCATGTTAATCTGAAAGTCAAAGATAGGACTTAGGACTTAGCGTCGGCCGCGCGGCCGGATAACTTTATCGCGCGCCTCGCAGTATGGGGCGTAAACGAATGAAAAAACTTTTTTCATATATTTCATAGTCGACGCTTCCCTCGTTATAAGTTGACATCGTTTTTTCCGTTTTTTTTTTACCGGTTCCGAAGTGGGCATTTAAAAATGGACGTTAAATTTTAACGCGCGTCTCAATCGATATTTTCTCGGGCGTCCTGCGCCACGATTAAATTATGGCGAACGAAGGGATTAGGTTTCGCCAAAAAGCTGAATATTAATAAATAATAGGTACCCACTGTAATGACTAAAGATGAAATTACTATGGGAGAGAGAGACTAAAAACAATTACAACACGAATAATTAGAAACTAGCGAGTTTTAATTATTTTCTTATTATACGAAATGTTTATTTATTGTAACGTGAATCTATGTTAATAGATCTCGAACGTTGGAATGGAAGGCAGGAATCGGCAGAACCGATCTGAGGATTACAAATTGAAAGATTAGAGCAACGAAGAGTAAAGGGTATTGAATTGTAGTATACTAACAAAGTGCACCCTATGTATGCTTTTAGAGGCAGGTTCGACAGTTTCTTTTGTCTTCATCCATGGCGTATGTCGATCGGGGGACTT
The DNA here is from genome assembly GCA_022495035.1 of Philopotamus ludificatus. Lineage (NCBI taxonomy): Eukaryota > Metazoa > Arthropoda > Insecta > Trichoptera > Philopotamidae > Philopotamus > Philopotamus ludificatus. Next base: position 93,366 of record JAGXCT010036571.1, on the reverse strand, counting down.
CTACAAATTCCAAACTGTAAAATAGTGATATTGTCTTTTATGCTATACTATGATTTTTACTGTTTATCTGCTACAATATATTTAATCTATGTATATGTTTGTTACAGATCAGTCTGTAATGCCAATCACGCGTTGTCTTTAAATTTTGATGGAATTTAAGTACATGACTAAGAAGGCAGAAACTCACTCAAGAATTTGTTGGCATATTTTATAAACAAATCGAACTAATTTAAGCCTTTTCCCGAAGTTAAAATATGAACATTTATTCATTTATTTGATTATGATTAAATTGCGTTACAGTGATAGAATAGAATTTCTCAGAAGGTTGTGATTCATTCCCAATCATAACCAGTATTATAACTAGTAGGTAACATGCATACTGTTTTGATAATGTAATTTAACCGCGACAGAGCTAAGTTTCTGAATTCCGGCTTAGATAAATATTAAAAATAATCATGGAAATCAATTAAAATATATTTTTGTGTTAGCTATTTCAATCTTAAAAAATAAATAAGAAAGTTTTGTCTCGTACGTTTTCAATACTAGTGAAGTAGCCTTTAAAACCCTCGATATGCCTCGCAGCATCAGTTTCATTATTTTTTTCTTTTTTATTCTGTGGGGGTTATGCTCCGACGTGTAGAAAAATCTGGCTCCATAAGATTTATATTTATTTGCACTAGAATTACAGACAGAAAGGCAGAAAGAAATATTATTAATAAAAGCGATCGCGTCGGTTTCACTGCGTCGAAGTAGCGACGTCGATCACCTTCTGGTCTACCGGGTCTCCCACAGTCGGTCTATTTCCGAAGATTCTTAATGGCAGCACTGGCCACTGATGTCGATATTTTGTCCGCTTACGGTGAAGTCCGCGTCTTCAGCCTCGTAAGGACGTCGCACAAAATTAAACTCTGCTCGAGGTTTCTGCAATTTGCGGCCATCAGCGCGACCGCAGTCAGCGCTCAGGCATCGGAAGGTTTTCTTCCCGACGAGCATCACCAGCTCGGTCGGTATCTTCGGTACACTGGGTTTCAAAGGTAAACCCCGACTCTGCCAGAATGATCTCGCACGGGTATTTAACCCGTGGATCAGCTACCACAATTGTCAAGGGGGCGGTTCTTCGCAATTGGAACATTCTAGATTTCTCCATCGATTTGGAGTCCCGTTGGAGCGGTCGCTATGACTGCTTTTGTCTATGCCGGCCAAGGGCGCCGACGAATCTGGGCGCTATTTGGTTGCACAATATGGCGAATCCCGTTATCTAGCGGATGGTTGTAAAGCATTATGTTGCATAACCGACCTTTTTGGCAGGACAAAAGGGGATGCGCATCAATGTTTACTAGAATTCGCCTGGCCCGTTATGTTTCCTAACTGTAACATCCGTTATTTTGGAGTTTAATATTTATGATGGCGGAGGATGTTGTGACCGTCGTATAATATTAGTGCACCCATTGAAATGTATTTCTTTAGAAAACTTAATAACACTAAAATATTTCTTTGCGCAAAACTTGCGTCCCGATATCCGCCTATCCAGGCATTCTCAACCTGTGACCGCTACAATTCTTATTTTTTTCTTATTATTTATAATTTTATTATATTCTTATTTATCCTTATTTTTTCTATTTTATTCTTATTTTTTCTTATTTTTTTCTTATTTGTTCTTATTTTATTATTATTTATTCTGATTTTATTATTATTTATTCTTATTTTTTTTCTTTTGTGTTCATATTTATTCCTAATTGTTTTTTCTTATTATTTATTTTTATTTGTCCTTATTTTTTTCTTTTTCATTCTTCTTTTTCTCTTATTTATTCTCATTTGATTATTTTTTAGTCTTATTTTTTCTTATTTATTCGGATTTTATTATTATTTATTCTTATTTTTTCTTATTTGTCCTTATTTTTTTCTTATTTCAACCATTTCAAGTCGAGATAATGATAAATTCTTTATTAATATCTTGAATATATTAAATGGATTAATCTATTCATGCGCTTACATTATCTTCTCGGTGTATATAAATATGTTTTCATGTATTATAATTTAACAGACTTAAATATATACATTCCTTAAATATTCTATGTGGAAAAATATTCATAAATTAATATTTGTACTTTGTACTGAATATTTTCGCGGCCCCCGCGAGAAATCCTGCGACCCCCCAGAGGGCCACGGCCCATAATTTGGGAAGCACTGCTTTATATCATCGATATCCATAACTTCAGATGTCATCACGTTAGTGTCGGAGTTCATGTAATTTTTTAAAGTTTCGGTAGGATTTTTTTCCCAAGCCATCAAAAGCATCGTGAGACGTAATGTCTTCTGCTAGTTTTTCTGCCCTCTCATCGCTAGTATCTTCTATTTCATCTTCTTGTACCTTAACGATTCCAGCTTTGAATTACATCGATTTAATATAGGTTCTAAGGCGTCGAGTTGTAATGTTGCATATTTTTTAATATAAATATTTAGAACCATTAAATATATTTCTTACTATGAAAATACAAATATAAAATACAACAGAGAGAGCTCATAGTGTCCTCTACAATTTGCGGGCGACAGCTATCGCGGGGCCCATTGTCAATGCAGCCTCGGCCGCAGAATAAAAAGAAAAATCCGAAATCGCACGGGCAAAAATGGTCTACAGCGTCGGTAGACTGAAGGTCTATTTTCGTCTAGCGGTGTTTTGTTGCCGTTTGCAATTGAGGAAGAATCTGAGATGTCACTAATGGGTGCTCCAGCGGTCAGGGCGACCACTCCGGTGGCCAAATGATGTACTCAACATACTTAACAGCACCCCGGGATCGCCTCGAGGAATACTTTCATCGCCAGACCTACTGGCCGTTGGCGGCGATGGTTATAGTTGCGGCAGTCCCGATTTTTGTACTCCGAGCGCCTCTGGTCACATTTAGCACTATTGATTTAGCTTTTTTTTTAATTCGGGTCGAGGACATGCTCATTGAATTACTCTATACATAAACTTTGTTCGGTTACATGCCATCAAACAACCCGGGTAGTTCAACGTAAATATGGTGTCTCGAATGTTCCCAGTTTAATTATAAAATAAATTTGTTTTCATATTGGCGATGTTGTCGCCTCCCCCTTTGAGCTCTGAAATTACATTAAAACGTGTAGAAAATAACTGGATTAACTCTGACGTGAAATTAAATTTACGTTAAATAAAATAAAACTACGCGTTTATTATTTTTTTTTAAAATATAGTTCGGTTAGTATGTATATAGATTTTAATGGGAATTTCTGTTGTTGCCGAATGACAAAACTATCCTGCGTCTTTTCCCCAACGCTAGTTCAGCAATACCGCTATCGCCGATTCCTTTGAGCGTTCTAAACAAATATTGATTCTAGTTTGGAGAGACGGAGCGCACTCGGGACCGTGTTGCACTGGAATGAATCAATTAAGGGCAGGTCTGCCGAACAAATGTCGACTCTGCTCACCCCGTCTGCAGACATTAACCCGACATATTCGAATGGAAAAACTCATTACCGGCCGACAATACATATCGCCTGACGATTTATCCACTTTGACGCAGAACCCAATCTGCTAAGTCTACATTTTGGAGAACAAGCTCGAGCGCAAACAACTCTGCGATTGTGTATTCAGTCAATGGCGTCCGACACGTCTCCAGCTGGTTCATTATTTTGTCGAAACAATCCCGCAAATAAAACTGTTGCTTGAAAATATTCGAAAAGCAATAGTTCTTGACTCTTCTCTCATCATTTATCTTCCTATGACTTGACGATGTAAGGAAATAAAATCGTATAATGAAAGCACATTTTTAAGCAGTGAACATTTTCTCAAATTGATTCTTCTTATTTAGTTGGCATCCTCATGTCTGAGGATCGTGATAATTCTTATTCCAAATCTTCTTTATTTTATCTATCCATGATGCTACTACGATGGAGCCTGTGGCGGTCTTCACTCGGTCGCTCCAGCTGGTGGGCGCTCTGCCCCTTCGCTGGGTTGTATGTTTCCGAGCACGACGAGCTTCTTCAGGCTTTTGTTTCTTCTAGCGAGATGTCCGCGGTATCGCGAAATTCTCTAGAGACATGTGTTTGAAAGTTTGTTGTCTTTTTCGTTCCCTATTTATTTAAGAAAAGTTTGTGCGTCAAGCGGTCCACGGTATTCTCAGCATGCGTTGTCAGCACCACATTTCAAAGGCGTCAATTTACTTTTTTATGTTCTCTGGATAGCTGATTACTTTTAGAGTATACAACCCTGTCTCACTTCTTTGAGAACTGATTTCTTTCAATAATTCTGCAGAAATACCGTCATTACCAGGAGATTTGTTGTTTTTCAATTACTTCAGTGCATTTTCGCTTATTTGTCATAATATCTAGTTCTCGTTCATGTGGCTCTATTTCTTTTCTAGTCGAGTCAATTTCATGCCTGTACAAGTTTTCGCAATAGTCCTTTCATGTTTCCATATTTTTTTTTATTGCCGTGATTTCTTCTCCTCTATTTTCAATGACACATGACTTTATTTTATGATCTCTAGAGAGCAATCTTACTTTTCGGAATCGAAGACTTTCCATTAAATTTTGTTTGCGTGACCTTCTATTTCTAAACATGTATTTTCAATTTGGGTTACTTTATCCTTGCGACAGCTTTTTTGTACATGTTTGTTGAGTTTTCTATATGTTTCATTTTCTTCTTGTAACTTTATTCCTCTTAGTTTTATTGACTTTCTGTTTTCGTTTCAAAATGATTAATATTGATTGACCAAATTGATTAATAAAATTTGACACACACAATTTTATCCCAACTTTCATAATAAAAACACATATTAATTACTGGCGAGTTTAATTAATATATATTTATATTTTAGAATTAATGCCATTAATTAATTTTTACAGGTTCGAAATGAAGCGAAACAAATCAATGGTGTCTGTGGGGACAGGGTCGCCGACCGCGTACTCTGCTGTTTACGTTCGATATATGGCCGTTAGTGGATGCGAGTATAAAGCTGGAGGTCGTTCTAACAAAGTGATATCCTCTGACCGTTCCATTTGTCAGCAGTGGCCCCGGAACAGGTAGCTAGGTAACCTCTGCCCATCTCTTATTCCCAGAAGATAGCCAAGAACTACAACCTCTTTGGTCAAGATGGATAGACGGGGGCGGTTTACATGCACAGACACTGTTGCTTGCCTAAGCACCATCAGAGTAATGAGATCCATTTTCAATGAGGACAATTCGTAGAAATATATGTATACAGAGTCCCTAGGACTACACAATATATACGTTTTTGAATGAACCGATAAAAAAAAACATAAATTGAAAAAAATGAAAATTAATTTTTACTTAGATAATTATGTAAATCGTTTTCGTACATAATTTTGTGCTGGTTTCGATCTTATAAATCGATAAGAAAGCTTAGTCATGTACATTTTCAATGATAGTAAATAGCTCTTAAGGCCCTCAATATTTAATTATTTATGTTTCATAAAGGCAATGCGTAATTGACATTACAGAATAACCCAGGTCGCCAATCACGCATAAAAACATAATAATAACATGAAAAAAAACATATATAATAATAGAGAAAAGAAAAGAATTATAAAATATTTACAAAACGGCTATATTTGACATCGAATATATCTACATATTCAGCCTAATGGTTGAGCAGAGTAATAGCTCTAGTTACCGGAGAGTTTCTGAGAGCAGCTGTCCTCGCATTTGACGGAAGAAAAAGCACACGCGAACGAACTTGATGGTAGTGAAGTGGCGCCCATAAGGGAAACTCGCACAGTACAAAGGGGTAATGTCCTGCGCCAACCAACAACTTGAAGAAGTGCTTTGCCAAGTAAATCAACCTTCTTTTCTATATATTATATATGCCTCATAGCATCTTCTTTTGTAGGAATTGGATGGATTATTACATCTATTTCATCGGGTAATTCATATCATAAGTTTTCGTGGATGTGACTGTTCGCTATATCATCGATATTCATAACTTAAGATATCATCGCGTTAATGTCGAGGTCTATGTAATTTTGTAAAGTTTCGATAGAAATTTGTTCCCAGCCATCAATAGCATTGTGCGCCGTAATATCTTCTAGTTGTGTTTTAGATTAGGCTCCGCCGAGGCTCTCATTGCTAGTATCTTCTTGTTCCTTAACGGTTCCAGCTTTTCGTAAACAATATTTGATTGTTATTTTTTCAATTTCACCCCATATCCGTGATACGGTGTAATACATTGCATCCAAAATAGATACCTTAATTTTTTTTGGGGTTTTCTCGTCGTTCTAATTTTGATAATAATATTTGTACCAGATTTTAGCAATAGTAATGTTTAAACGCACTGATTATTTCCAAGTCAAATGGCTGCAGTTCACTAGTACAGTTTGAAGTATGAAATAAGTTTAAAAATTGATTCGATTAATAAGTTGCAGGAAATAAAAAGAGTAAAGGCGGATACTAAATGTATCAAAAATAAAACGGGACTGTAAAAAGTGCATGAAAAAGGCAAGAAAACGTGAAATCCGGGCACGTACAAACGGGGTTTCACTTTTACTGTTGTTAATTAGACTATGTAGATAAATGCCCCCAATCCGAATGCTCCGTCGCTATATGCATCAATCCCGCATTTGACCATATACGAAAATATAAAAATACGCGAGTAAATTTTTATGCTCGTCCATATATATATATATATATCGTGGAGCTGCAGCACCCCAAGCAAATTGAGGGAAAATATATTTTTACATATTAAATTTGTCTATGGATTGTATATTATGCATATGAAAATATAAATTAAATTTATATTAAGTGTTACGTCACGCGGTGTAGAGCAAGAGGGCTGTCGACTTGTCTGCGCTAGCAGCGTCGCGTATTGGATGGATACGGGGCGCTCCCCACCCCGTCGTCGCTAAGCACTGTGTTGCGCTGCGACTCGGACCTGTCCGGACGAGTCACTTGAAATATACATTTTTTTATGTTTAACCTTTGACAGTATCCACAAATATTTCACCCACGTAAACGTTTTATGTAAGTACATACTTTAATAAACAAAATAGACTTATACTAATGCACTATTTTCGTAAGAATGAGATGTTTTTCAATTGCAGTGTATTTAGGGACATACGGGAGCATAAAATTGATCGCATGTGACACGGAGTCCCCTGTATGTGACTCCAATGTCTTTTGTCATGTTGAGCGCAATGCGAATGGGAATTGAATTGATACGCTATCGGTAGCAGCTTTGATCTCGCTACGTGACTCGACGGCGCTTACGATCTTTTGGATCTGCGTGTATACTTATCGTACGGAAAGATTTTTATTTAAAAAACAAATAATAAAGATAAATATTCGTCGATTTTAATTAGCACATTTTAGAGTTATTTTATAATCGAATAATTCCAATATACAATTTTAATTAAAACTCAAACATTGCCCAGATTAAATGAAACGTGTATATTTTCTCCTGAAAAAATTATCTGAAGACTTTTCATTTGATTTAATAGGGTAAACATCCTTTGAAAATAAAGTACGACGAAACCGGATACAATCCGTAACTCAGTAAACAATACATTTTTTCTTACTTTCTCTTTTTTCACCTTTGTTAATTCAATTATTTTAAAATAACCATTACAGGCGCTTCCATTTCCATTATTAGCTTTTCAGGGCGACATTGCGTAATTATATAAAAACGGTTTAATTAAATTGAATTTTAGATGCTACTCGGATGCCATTTTGTTACCGCTGTTTGTATATTCGCATTACAAATTCCGAAAAGAAAACTGCTAAATTCGCTACCTTGAAAATGTATATTTAATTAAACATCTCGACGGCATTTATTACGTTTCAAAATTTTCACAGATTTAATTATAATTTATATATAGTTTTAAATATGTAAATAAAAAATGTGCTACATAGTCCGTATCAAATATCACTTATTAAAAAAACAAAGTGAACGAAGTTGTATGTTTATAAAATAAAAAAAATCATATTTTTTTCGTTTTTACAAAGATGTGTATTCGTGGTCCATAATCGAGTCCCTTGACCGACCCTTAAGTGACAACGGCTCCCCTGGCTCGACACTTCTATATCCGGGAGCCTAGCTCATACGGTCTCCGACTCCCTCATCAAGCCCTCCTCTGCAATTTATGTCCTCGGGGCCACTATGTTAATACACTGTGTATACGTGTGTGTGTGAAAACAGAGTAGAGGAAAAAACGAAGAATGAAGATTTATCTGGTGCCAGTTTTTTGAATCTTCGCGGGTCCACGGGCTGGTAACAAATGATCATCCAGCGTATCTCCGCGTGACAGTCGCTTGCCGCCTTGCCGAACAATTTATATGTATCATTTTACGGTGTGCTTTTCTTGAAACAAGGATTACGATGTTATTATCCGGCAAGATGGATGACCCCGCACGACTATCGCACTTTCAAGAACTATCCAGTAATCCGAGTTGGGCTTGTTAAATCGAGCGAACACGGAGCTGCAAGCGCGAGCCTCTATTTTTTAAGTCGGGCTTAGCGCATCCGCTCTCGCCATCCCTTAGTGCGTCGCGGAAATTAAAAAAATACGATTTACCATCTGTCACATTTTCCGGAAATCAGTTTGGATATGCCTCACTAGAGATACGCGTTTTAGCACCTATTTAGCATTTATTTATTAGTCACACATTTCATGTTAAAATTTTATATTTAATCATAATTTACTATAAAATATACAATTTATTAGTAGATTGCTAGTTAAATACAAAAACAAACAAGAATTTAATTGAAAATAAAATATAATGTTACAATTTACTATAAAATATCATAGAACATGTTTAAATGGATAATCAGTGATAATTAAAAGTGGTAAAAAGTGTTTTGCGCCTACATTGTTTGTCGGACACTACATTCATTGTTATTAATAGTAGCTCAAGAGTAACTGCTTTTACCACACTTTTAATATTTGTTATCGAAGTATAAACAAAATGTGAATAACCATCTAATTGGGTCGTTGTTATTGTTGAAAATAGTGGTAAATTTTGAAATAACAACAATGTGACTTTAAAATTGCATTTACTCTCTAATTACTTATGGATTAAAGAGATGATGTAATATATTATAAAAAAAAACATTTGTATCATTTATACATAAATGGGGCTCGGGTTTCGACAAACTTTTACCGGAAGTTCTCATTACATCAGAAGTTTCATCGACTAATATAATAAGAGGCTTGTTTTTATATCTTCGAGTATTTCTTTCTTCGTATCTGCTTCACATATTAAAATATATGTTTTCAGGTAAATGATACAAGAATTTGCGTTTTATTTACGTTTATCGCATTTATCGCGATAATGCGAATTATTAACCCTTTCAATTATGTCCACGTTTAGTCGAATCTACAAGTTCCTCTCGTTATTTTTTGTTTACAAATTTATTAATTCATTGTGAAAATAAGATAAAAGTAGCATATATAGGGTTTGATATGACATCCAATTAAAAAAATACAAAAAACTTGGCTCAAGGCTTGTTTGCTAAAAAATCTTTTAGGCCAATACGTCTGGGAAGGTTAAAATATTTATGAAATTTTTGATACTTTCACATCTTATAGAGTAGGGCTAGCCACACTTTCTCGTGCGGTTATTTAAAGATTTTACATTTTAACTTTTAAAAATTCCTACAAAGTCCCACAGCCTCATTGTACCCTAGGCGTAATTATAATCTTTTCCCACGTATATCATTCGCCGTTTTTTTAATAGTACACTTTGGCCTCGTATAACACTGTCATATAGTTCCACAAAAACATTGTGTAATACAGATACGTGTTACGAAGTTTGAAGTTTATACAAAAATAGTCTTTGGGTTCCAAAAACCATCGAAGTTTGTTAATATCCTCTTTTTTAATAAGCAATAGACCAAATATACGTTTACATATTTATTGAAAAAAACTTAAATAACATAAATATAATAGATCATTCATTCTTCATCGTTATCACTAATCTATTTGTTCGACTCTTTTTCAAGATCGGTCGAGGATCGCTTCTTAAAATTATCAAACCAGATGCCATCTTCAGATGACGCTTGTTCAGTTCTTTTTAAACTATTATGAATTTTTAGTGCTTTTTTGAATAATGTTTCTGTCTATAGGTATATTTTTGTCATTGGAGACTACTATCCATATCAGAAGAACCCTTTCCATCTTTTCTATTATTACTGGGGGTGTACGCACAGTATTTTTCTTACGACGATTTTTTTTAAATCGTGTTGTACAACATTATGTTACTAATCATCAGCCGTGTTGTATTAACCTGTGCTATACGAGGCCAAGGTGTATTTATATTAATGAGTGTTATATTTCCGTATTTTTTATACTAGGTTTATTTTTTTAATAAAGAGATAATTTGAGCTCATCATTCAGTGTTTGTATTATTATAAGTTTCTTATATGCAAGATTTAAACTTGTAACTAGCCCGTTGTAAAAAAAGGTTGTACATCTCTGTTCTAGAGTGTTACTATAATAATACATGTTAATATAGTTCTAGAGAAGTTCAAAGTTCTCCTTGTATAAAGACTAAAAACAAAGAGATCATCATTAAACTTTGACTTTTACTAAAGTTAGCCAAGGAGCAGAATTGTACAACAAGTTCCTAATTAAAGTTCAACAAATATAAATAATATAATAATATTTTGTAATCCGTTTATGTAAATATAATTTATTTATTTACTTACAGCTGTGATCGTCATACATACATTTTTTTAATTTTTCATGTACATGTATATTTTATACATTTATCAATGCAAAAATCTTACAAAGTAATATTTCTTGTAAGAAAAAAAAAACTTTAGTTTTAACCTTTATTTCTCTAAGCAAGTGTTCTTGATTTATACAGTTTGAAAGTTTCTCTTATACAAATTGTTTCTGGATGGTTCCTTTTTGTGACTCAATACATTATTCTTTCCCACGTGTCTCCTGCGAAACAAATTTGCGTAGAAGCAAATAAATTATTCAACGGCCGCTGATACCATTACGACGGCTTTTCCCAGGACAATCATATATATGTTTGTTACATATTAGAATAAAACAAATGTAAAGATTTGTGCATGTCGCTCGTCCTGCCCATTCGCAACCCACTCTATTCTATTATTTATTCAACGCAGGAAATGGAGCCATTCATTAATTATTATCAGCATCACAATACTTAAATGCGTTTCGAATGCAGGAACCATTACACTATTTATCTTCAGCGATAAAATCCAATGAAATAACTGATTTAACGTTGCCGTCGAACTAATGATTAGTGTTTATAAAGCACAATCGTTCGTTCTATAGCTGCGACTAAATGCGAATAGATGCATTGATTAGCTCGTTTAATTGAGTAGGCAAATTAACTAGGGGAATTTAAATCGTTTATTTATGAGTACTCTGCAACAAGATTCTAGTCGCAACATTGAGCTAATCTAATTGAGGAAATTTTAGATAATTATATCTTAAAATTAATTAAACATAACTTATAGTAATAATAATATAATTGTTGCTAACTACAAGTTAGGATGGGTTCCGTCATCATAATAAAATAAATAAAATATAAAGATAAGTAAAATTATTCAATTTTATTGAAATTATATAAATTTAAATTAAAAGAAAGGCGAAAAAATTAGATCTTTATGTATATTAACCCGACGCTCGGGGGCCTTTAAAAAAGGCAAGGTTAATAAGAAAAATATGAACTCAATTTTTCAGAGGTTTTTATTTTATATAGCTTAACAAATTCATTTTGTAATAAAATTTTATGCTTAATTAATATAAGGATTGGAATGAATATTTTTTTGCTTCCTCCGTTATACATAAATGATTTACGCTGTACCGAGTTTTTATTGGTGCGGCACGGAAAATTCTCCATCATGTGTGAAATAGTTCCGAATGCGGTAAAACTTAGCGAGCCGATGCTAATTTATTACGCGAGCATACACAGTACCTTCAGTGCAAATTAAATCGGTCCGACGTTTGCAACCGGACAAATCCGTCAAGTAAAAAAAATTGCCGTTTTTCTATTTTTAAATATTTTTTTCAAAACAATACTTAATTGGCATTATGGAGTGATTCAAGATCAAGCATAGCAAACATATCGATGCAAGAATCTTGCTGTATCTAGTAAAAATGGGAAAATCATTTTTATATATCATTAAACGCCGATTTTTTTTATTTAAATAAGAGAATTAAAATTTATAGAATCTTGACAGCAAAACACTTGAATGTTTTCGATAATCAACATTAGGATAAATATCAAAAATAGCTACCAATGTCAAAATTCGTTAAGAACATGTGTACCAATACAACAATCGGAAAAATATACATACTACTATGCTTATTATTCTGCTCTCTGACACAAATACATAATAATATATTGTATAAAATATCTTCTTTATTTCATATGTGGTTAGGTTGATGTGTTTGTTGTTCATGACTGTTTTGACGTTGTCAAAACTATTATGCTTTAGCTATTAGCAACAACACTACCCCAACGTACAAACATAATATTGCAAATATCCACCCCGTTCAAGTATGTATTACATGCAGTTAGTTACATATTAATTTCCCAGGTAAAAATGGGGTTGGATCTGAAATATAATGTCTTCCCGCAATATCGTAAAAAAGATGAAAAGGGTTTGAAACTTTTTCGCATGCCGCCGAGAGCAAATTTGTGCATAAATTTTCTGAAAAAAATTCAGAGAGTGATTGTTTATATGTGGCTGATCCGTTCGCAAACTTTCATCCCTTTTATTATAATATAAGCCTTGAAAAAATTAGGATGGAAATATTCGTCTACCCTACCTACATCATGTACTTCTACCTCATCAGAGTGATGAACGAGGCGGGATCTCTCTTATCCTGAGGCTTTTTGCAAAAAATGAGGCTTCTGGCTTTGACGATACGCTTCCGCACTATTGGCCCATGTGTATACTTTCGTGGCAAAAAAATACCCGGATCTAATTATATATACGAATTTGAATTTATTTAAGTCATCCTGTTTTGAGTCCAGTATAGCACGATATTCGTACACCGATATTTATAAGGGTGTGGTGACTGTTCGTTTCAAAACTAAAGCACTGAGAGCTTATACCGCCAATCATCTAGCGAATAATTTTATTTTTGGATCAATAATAAGTTTATCGTGAGCGGAACGTGCTACTAAGCAAAATAAAGAATTAATTTAAACAATAAGTTCATTCATAATCCTAAATCGGTCTTATTATGTACATCTTATTAACTTCATATGTTAATATAATTATGACGAATGGATTTTCACTGGTGCAGTATCTTTAATCTATATAGGAATTATTATACACATTCATTTTAATGTTTCAATGTAATTTACATGTGGTGAACCTGTGTATTAAATTTTGCTGAAAATATATTCATCTGAATAATAACAGTAAATACTCGGGATTTAAACTTACTCTATTGCAGGGATGAGCAACCCGCGATGAGGCCCGCCGCGCTTTTTCGTGCGGCCTTTCAAAGATTTTACATTTTGACTGAAAGCGATCAATGATCGAGATTTAAATGGTGTAAAGAGTTAGGAAGTAGCATGCGAATTACTGTGTTGTCTACATCTGCAAATATTGACATGGGTAAACATAGGCAAAGACAAATATAGGCATAGAAGCAATGCCAATTTTCTTTTTATTTTTTTTCCATATATATCTTTCGCCGTTGTTTTAATAATATTTTTATTATTGAGTTTTTTATTTTTATATTTTTTTATAAAAAAAATATTAAACTATGGTTTATTTTGTTAGAGAGTTAATTTGAGTACATCATTCAATGTTTGCAGGGGTGGCTCAACCTTAGGGGCAACCACACACATTTCTCCTAATAAAAAAACAATAGTTAGCTGAAATATGCGAAAAGAACCGTTCTTGTTTCCGCCCTGGTCACGTGATCGCTAGCTTTTCCGTGAATAAGGGTTGTTGTTTGGCTAGGTAGTGGACGTAAAGAGAAAATTCCGTATTACCGCATACAGAAGGTCGCTTTTTATTTGCTGCGTAAGTCTGTTCGGGGCAGGTTTTTACCTGCCTTTGGATACGTGGTCGCTAGTCTCAGTTTAGCTGTTGGTCTGACGCGAACGAGTGCTGTTGTTTGTCAGTCAGTGAAGGTAAAGAGAAAAGTTCCGTATTACGGTGTACAGAAGGTCGATGTTTGGGGCAGAACCGTATATGCCCCGCTGGTCTATATTTTCTACTCAATTCGAAATATAACGTTCCGACTATATTTGGCTACTTCACTTTTCTGTAATTTGAATATTATCATCAACTTATTGACGAAAATCTTTTAGAGTTTCCATAATTCGATCGATTGCCGATTCAAATTTTCGAACGCACTTAACGCACGACTCTACTGAACTAAAAACATAAACGGTTTATTTTTGTTTTGGAAGGGGGGGGGGGGGAACTTTAACCACATGAGCAGCCCCTGAGTGTTTGTATCATCAAGTTTATTACATGTGGCCCACACATCATTTTTAAATTTGTTGCTGGCCCCTTGTAAAAAAAGGATGCTCATTCCTGCTCCATCGTATTTGTATTAGATTTTTTTATTAGGATTCATGATAAGAATTAAAATAGTATTGTTATGTGAACAGTTTATTATTTTACATCTCTATCGAAATTCAAATAGTTTAGATAATTTTACGATTAAAATGGTTGGCGATACTATTAGAATAGTTTAATAATTTAATTATTATTAATGTAGAGTGTAACCTCGATCCATCGATTTTCAAGGAACACTAAAAAATGTTGGGTGTGGGAAGTCCTTCTATCCATGTTGCGGTTGTGTATTGATCCAAAGCAGCGTCCTCGTAAACTAGTAATTTCTTAAACTAAATATCCATCTATTCGATGCACGAACATTTTCATTTACTTTAATTGCGGAAATTTGCAAAGCCTTTTCCCTAATGATAGAACCATCGATAGGTATGTTGACAGTATTCGGTTGCTGGGAGCACGTGAAAAAACATTTCCCACATCGTAGAAACTCCTTGCTGGCCTTTTTCTTCTCGATATGATTTATTGCTTTCGATTTTGGTTTGTTAATCTCATTCTCCTTTGTAAAAACCGACCTAAAAGTTGATGACGTTAATCCGAGTCGTTTGCTATATCAACTTTAAAAAATCTCTATATCAAGAAAATGATATAACTAATAAAAAGTAGGCAATGGTATGGGGTAATTCGGGTTTGCCCTCGCTCTGACATGACCCATTAAATTTATGCACAATACGATCGGTTGTTTCACTGTCCTATCTCCGCTGCCATGCCTCAAGGGCTGCACCCATGGCGCGTTTCTGTAAGTCGATTTTTCCCGAGTTTTCATCACATGTGGGAGCAGGGAGAACTGACAAGCCAACCAAGGCAGCTTTGCCTGAAGAGCCTAGCTAGATAGCGGGTCTCACCTGCGTCTCTAGATCTAGTGGAAGCTCGCCAGCTAGAACTGGAAGGACCGCCGTTGATGATGTGCGATACGCTCGCGTAAGCAGCTGGAGGGAAAATCTTTGACCCTACTAGGATGCTTCACAAGAATAGCAGGTTCATGTTAGGGCCTTAGTTACATATCGTTAAACATATATTGCCGAGCGATTAGTACTTACTTCTGGTCTCACAGAGCTGAAAACTCGGCCTTTCGGAAGCGATTACTGCTATAACGCAAAAAAAACAAAGACGAGAGCAACATCGATGCAACATAATTGAATATATAACAATTAGTACTGTTTTAAGTCGTTTTGTTATGAATATCTTGGGAATCTCAACGTAATACCGCTAATATTTTAGAAAGGTTTTTTTACCCAAGTATATCTATTTTTGAGCGTTATTTTTCGATTTATCATACCTATGACACGGCAACTAATTTGTATCAATATGCGGGGGATAAAATTTGGGCTTACGCTTAAAAAGTGAGGGCGGCGAGGGAGACAGGAACGTGTCGCAATCTGCTGCGAGGCCTTCAAAAATATTTTGAATATACACAACGAAACATTTGTCAATGTCAAGGCGCACCGGCGAAGACTTTTTCTTTCCTCCTCTCGGCGCTCCCGCTCCCTCGCGCCCTTCGGGATAATGCAATCTTGCGGGTGCCACGTCACCGCGGACGCCCTCCCCCGCCCGTTTTTTTTGACGGCCCTGGGCCGAAACGGGCCGTTTTATTGGGAGAATTTATTATATTTTTCCGGATTGAGCTTCCTGGCCCGATTCCAGGAGTCGTTCGTGCGTTGCCGGCCACTATTTCAGCGGCTGCTATTCAGACCGGACCGGTAGTAATTGATACGCTTGTTTCACGGAACAAAAAGGACGCTCCTGCACATTCCATATTCATGCTACACCGCCAGGTCAACCGGCTCCGTCTCCCACTTTGGGGGACATTCCATTTTTTACTCCGCACTTGATGCTCACTAATAAAAATATATGAATATGTAACAATGGTTTGCAGCCCAACATTTGAAATTTATCATTTTTATACATACATATATTCAAACGATGTCACTGTAGCAGATATTTACTTCTTTTGGCCGGAATTTTACCAGATTTTTTATTTATTTCTGATTCATTTAATAATCACGACGATTTTCACAGCGTTACTCCGTGCGATTAGAGCAAGAGCGCTGCTTGTCACCGCTGCCGGCGTCATGTATTGGATGGATGCGGGCCGGTAGCAGGGTGCGGGGAGGAGAATCTCGCTGCTAAGCGCCGTGTCGCGCTGCGACTCGGTGCAGTCACATTGATTCACTGTAGTCCAGTCATACTAACTCACAGCTACTTTGAGCCTTGGCCGCTTCTCACTTATTTTATTATTGTTAATATTATTTAATGCGTTACCTTATTAATTATGTTTTAAATAAAATATGAGTGAAATATACTTTTTAATTTTTATTATTCAGCAGCACCCCCAAATATTTTACCAACGAGCCGCCACTGGTAATAAATATCGATTTTTATACACACACATATTTAATATACCTATACAGATGTACGAGTTTATATATCGTATATTAATATTTAAGAGAAGATGGATTGAAATATACACAGGATAATTGTTTCCATTTTCATTATTTATTATTTTTAGATTTTACAAAATGTCAAAGAAATCTTAAACGTCTCAGTATTTATCTCGGTTTATCCGGCGTGATACAGCATTAGCATTAACCTTGTTGCGTAATAGTAATCCTTTCATTATATGTGAGTATACATATATTTTATTATCAATTTTTGACTATATATACCCGTAGTAACTTTTTAATTTATACATATTTTTTTACGAAAATATAAAATCATTGACCACAAAAATAAATATATTTATCACTGTTTATTTATATATTATTTATTTGACGATCGATTAGAGGTATTACGGTAAATTCCATACACGTAATTCGCCCATAAAAAGGTTCGATAAAGATTTTAAAGATCCGAAAGTGGAGAGGCGAGAGGTGGTTGTAAAATTTACATTCACATAATTCAATGAATACTATCTTAGCCCAGTCACGGTTAACTACACAATTATCATACATTGTTGTTACCCGGATATAAGTCATGGCCGTGTTTTTATATTTAAAAATATTAATATATATAGACATATATAGGAACAGAAACATTTTTTGGGCGTAATTTTCATCAAAACAGAGTTGAAAACAATTTTCACGTATAGCGACTGACGGTTGAAATCATTTAAGCTCATCATATGAATCAACGATTTCCAATACACGCTTTTTCCGGATTTTTTTATAAAAATATTTATTAAAATCTCTCTTGTAGCGAATATGTTACATTCGCCGTATATACAAGTTATATTTTGAAAGACGCTTCATCCACCTACTCCATTGCAGACAAGGTTTTTTGCATAAAGCTCCGTGCGCAAACGACTCATATGAAGTTTTATAAATTCTGTGTATGGTACAAAACACAAAAGGCAACCAATTTGTTAGTTTCAAGGTGAAAATCTCACTGAAAACACTAGCGCATCTTGCAAGAACATTACTCTTTGATACATGCTAGGTAATAAGAAAGGAAATGCACTGGGAATTCTGAAGTTGGAGCATCTCCTTGTAATCTGTAGCTCTGTGATAAAAACAGCACGTATATCTAAATAACGTATAGTACTATTTGGTTCGTGTTACTCTGAAGCAAATTGAAATGTTCCACCTGTCATTATTGCGTTTACGGGAACCGTTTAATTACGATAATTGTGGACGGGCAGTGTTTGATATCATCGATAGACGATAAATCGTTGTCGGGACGTCCGTCGGTTCCGGCCCACGGCGACCGTCCTAAACAAACAGGACAAACCGGACGGGCCTCCCCCGAGCATCATTTGCGTCACACTCTTTAATTCCAGAAAAAAACCGGCTGTTTTCTCTCCTGTATAGAGATAAAAACGAGCAGCATCTGGGGGCCAAATGAGTTTTTCTGGCCAAAAACGATGCATTAAATATTCAGAGTCTTCAATTTTAAAATGTTTAAGAAATCGGCAGTTCTCGAACAACGCCCACCTCCTTGATTTAACCTAGGTGTAGGAGTTTTAATAACAACCCGTCGGCGCTAATAAAATTCTATAAAACTATGGGTTTATATAATACAATCAGTTTATAAACCTAGTGAAGTTATCGAAACACACTAATTGGCGTACAAATGCTATTCAAGTATTCTCCGGAAGGACGGTGGTGGTATAATCGAAGCAAAAAACAATTATAAATTTAATTTTGAGTCTTAATGTCGTGTGGAAAATTTCCATCAAGAAATTCAACCCTTTAATGGATGAAGCAATTAATTAAAAACGCAAGATAATAAAAATGTACGTTTTATGTGAAATTTATTTCCCGTCGAAATATCAATATTAAAGCAATTAAAAATAAAGCGATATACATAAAAAAAATACAGTAATTACTGAAAATAATATTGATCAATAAAGGTTGGAATGTTTTGATTACATTTCACACAGAAATATTATTATGTCATTAGTAACAAAGTGTCCAAATTATGCTTAAACTGGATGAATTTGATAAAAACGAAATGTTTTTATTAACTAATTTTAGAAAGAGAAAAGAAAAAGTTTGAAGTAAATATATCAAACCCTTACGACAAAAGTGACAAACAAGATTTTTGAGTTATAACCAAAATGAGTTCCGTAAAAATATTATTAACAAGTATTTAAAACCAAAACTAATTTTAGTTCAACAGTCAGCGTTTTTGATGAATCATATAGATGTTTGGTGCATAACTGATACATATTAACGACGAATTTTTTATTGCCTAATTGTACTTGAAAATTCTAAAGTCTATTATTTCTAGTTGTGTCACTTCTGTTGATAGAAAGACAGTATTTTATTATAAATATTTTGAATTATGTCATTTCCTCCGAGTACTCAGATTTTGGTAATATGATGAATTGAAGATAATACCTCGTAATTTTTATGACTGAAAAACTTGGGCATCAACTTTTCCATAGATACTAATAGAATAAAAATATAAAGTGAAATGTTGTAGAATTTCTTTCTTTTACAAAGCATCCTATGAAGACGTAGAATTCAAAAAGGTCATGGCGAAGAATGCAAGAAGACTTAGTACTAGCCTATCCAAAAATACTAATTTGAAGAAGAACGATCTAAAATATTTAAGCGAGAAGAACGTAATTCCAAAATAATATTTTGTGGATATAAATAAAATAAAATATCCGTTTCAATCGCATTTTAAGTAACATTTTTTTTTTATTTGTTAATTCCTTTGTGTCCAATCATGATTATTTATTTTTACTATCTTAATCATGTTGAAATAGAGAGCAACAAAAATCAAAATTTTTGGAATTAAGCAAATAGTCACAGGACATAAAATATGAAATTTACAACTTCAATCAATTTATATTTTGAGAAGGGTATTATTCTATTACTTTTATTATTATCTTTAAATAATAACATTGTAAACGAGAATAAAATAAATTTGAATCTATCAAAATCGTAATTTTTATGAAAATAGTTCTTCAAAAACTTACAACTCAAAATAGTTCAATTCTTTGTAGGTCTGAAGCAATCCAAATGTGTCAGAACAAAACAATGAGGGGTTAAGCATAAAAAAATATACATTAACTCTTTACAGGACCAACTTTTTCTACAACTAGAAACTGTTTTGTTAATCCTCGAGGTGGTATTATGGATATGGATATACAGTGGAACCTCTCATAACGAGCATAATTCGTTCCAGAATCTTGCCTCGTTGTGTGAAACACTCGTTATGCGAAACTAATTTTCTTATATAAATCAATATAAAACACGATAATGCGTTCCATGCGAAATTTTTTTTTAAAGTTTATTCAAATAAAATTTTACATGCTTATAAGTTGTTAAAGATCGTAACAACCTGGAAAAGCATTTTTAAAAAATCGAAACTAGCTTATTATTTATAAATTTATGACAAATAGTTAATTATTTTTTACTAGAAAGCTGTCTAGAGACATTTGTTTTAGCCGACTCTTTAAAATTTGGTGAAAATGTGACACAGCGTTATCATTGAATATGTTTGTAGCACGCATAGCCACCTCATTTTTAGGATGATGCTTCTCAATGTACGATTAAATAGTTTCCCATGCTTTCAGCATTTCTCTTATTGCGTCAGAAGATTGTTTCTCTGCTACTTCCTCTTCCTCCAAACTCTCCTTCATAACTTCTTGCTGTGAATTACGATCCAACACACACAAGTGCGTCATACGTTTGTGACTTCCCCTTTCTGGTCACTCGTTATGCGAAATGTCGCTCGTTAAGGGAGCAATTTTTTCACTTTTTTTGGCTCGTTATGCGAATTACTCGTTATGGGACGTGCTCGTTATGAGAGGTTCCACTGTATGTATATCGAGATGGTTGCAGCGAGATACAAATGCAGGAGAGAAGACGGTATCTTTATTGGTGACAGACTATTGGATTTAAGTCGGCAGAGCCGACACGGGGATTTACGGGTGATCGACTTACATGTCACTAACAAACAGACAATAGTTCATCGGAGTACATACTCCAGTGCCTTGTCGAATTTGCACCTCTCAATTGTAAATGTAAAAAAAAACTTTGAGAATGATAAATAATAAATAAACGAAATTGTTAGATGGCGTTTTATTTAAGAATAAACAAAAAAATCATGTATGTATTGAACAAACTTCAAATGTAGAAAACAAACATTAGGTCTCTTAAATGATCAGTCACAGCGGCTTGAAACCATAGGCTATGGCCGATTGGGTATATTTGGTATGAAATGAATGTATGAAAATAGACCCCAAGCATTTCATGTCAAGATATTGATGAATTCTTCATCAATTTCTTGACATGTACTTTTTTATTCGGACTTGCACATTCGTCATTTTCTTTATCGCTCGCATCCGGTACGGAGCGAACAGAAACGCATATTGTTGTTTTTATTTTTTTTCGCAATTGCGGACAATAAAGACATATACAAAAAGGCTGTGACATGTAGGACTCGAATCAAAACTTGGGGTCACAAATAGACCTCATTGGCACGGCCAGGGTAAAAACGTGTATATCATACAATCTGTTATACAAGATCTATAGTTAAAATTTATAGTCGAATCGAATAATGTGAATACTATTTGATATCCACAATTATTCATATTGTCTCGTGATGGTTGATTGGAAGTTCAAAACTAAATAATATTTACAGTACTGAAATTCGTCATAATATGTGTTCGAAAGCGTCTCTGTCGAATGAATGTTTGTTGGAAATATATAATGGCTGTAAATAATAATTTGCATTTATGGGCGTGGCACTCTCGCGTGTACAATTATTTAAAGTCCCGCCAAGCGCGAAACGAACTGTGACAGTGTATTTATTAAGTGGTTTAGATGGCCCGATGTATGTAAATATGCAATTGTAATGGGAAACCAGATTTATTGCTGTTCGTTCGGTACTTCGGCTACAAAAGTGCTGTTCAATACAAATTGCGGCATTTGTCACCAATACAATAACTAAATTTATCGTAAATAACTATATACATTACTTATATAATACAATAAAATTGTGTCAAGGTGGATTTCTGTTGAAAAATGCGAAGGTTTAGCAAACAGCTTTTCTAAAAATACAGTTTTTCATTCACAACACCGTATGATATATCAAAGTTTTCTTAGGCTTTCCATTAGTTATTGTAACCCACTTCCTATATTTTATGCTGGAAACAATTTATCTCGGCAAATATTGTCATATGAAAATTGAACAAATAATGCAACCGATTGTGGTAAAAATATATACCAGTTATTTTTTTAAATTAATCTGTAAATAATTTATTGGACCTAATTTAAAATAAATACACAATAAGCAAAAAGTCTAAATTAAAAATAATACCTATTATATGACGCCGAGTAACGACTAGGGAAGGAGGCCCAGTAATAAATTAACCTGATGTAATTCTATATATTATTAGTAATTGTATTCGGGGTTAAATGGAAGGGCTAAAAACATATATTGAAAGTGTAATGGATGGATACACGGATTTATTGAACATATTCTGTTTCAGATTAGAAGTGCTCGCCTCTTGTGACATATCTAGTGTAGCGCTAATGTTTCACGATAACAAAGAATGCGCTTTTCATTAATTTAATAAATATATTATTAATATCGCCGCTATGTTATAAATAATATGTAAGTTTAATCAGTTTTAAGAAATTTTAAATAATTATTTAATTTATTTTCATAAAGACAATGCGTGATTGGCATTATAGAATAACCCAGGTTGCCAATCACGCATAAAAACATAATAGTAACGTAAAAAAATAACATATATAACAATTAAGAAAAGAAAGGAATTATAAAATATCAACGAAACGGCGATATTTAAAATCAAATATATCTATATATTCGGCCAAGTAGTCGAGCAGAGTAATGTCTCTGGTTATGTAGGTGCTACGTATGTGATACGAAGCCCAACATTCTTGATGATCTCATACACTTGTCCGATACATGTAAACTAAATTTTAAATTAGAATCAAACAAAATAGTCATATGTCACATATTGTTTTCTCTCTGTAAGGTAAAATTAGAGAATTATATTTATATTAAGTTATTGCGAAGAAATAAATCAAGGGTATCTGCGTAAAAATAAAAGTGAATTTAAAAATCTGACAGCTGGCTGATGTAAGACGATGGACTAGAGACAGCAAACAGACCGAAGAGGCGAGGGCCGCTCCCGACTAGCCGAAATATCGTTTAACTCGCGGGAACCAGCCGGAAGAGGGAAGCCGACGACAGATTTGTTTATTAATTGATTAGGAGAGACTCCCACCCGACAGTGTGGAGCAAGATAAGGCCACGATGGTTTAAAGATTGAGACGTTTTATTAAACTAAAAAATATGAGATCTTGGGTTTTTTTAATAAAAACAGTGCTGGCACACAAAACGACACCTCTCATAAAATAACCAATTAAAGAAGATTATTTTGGGCTATCACAACTAAAATCGTGTTTGTCAATCCTCGTAAATAATAAATAAACGTTGTCGTTACAGCATAATTTTTTTTTGATATATCAATATATTTATATACGGCACCCGTTTTACTAGTTGGGTTGCCTAGATGGAGGGAAGAATTTGACAGACAAATAACAACTTGATCCTACAAAGTTCTTTCGTAAATATTCATTTATCATTTACATGCGCTTTGCCAAATCCCGCTAATATCCTGCTCTGCGCCTCTTCCCCATTCCCGTATCCTTCCGCTTATCTTATGAATTATTTGGGAATATATTACGGTTATCGGTGGAAATTTTTCACATGGGGCTTAATTTTTGTTCCTTATGACAAATATTCAAGAGACTTAAGTTACCCTTTCGCGGTCATAAATCTCAAAGTCAAATGTGGCTTAACGACCCCGCCGAGTGGGAGCTCCTCCTTGTAACTTGTCAATGGCAGCACCCTCTCGCTCTCGCTCTTTGCGGTCTTGCCAACCCTGCAGCGACGCGCCGGGGTTGATTGTGCACACGGGTGTGCCCGTGCTGCGTTCCAAGCTCATCGACTATTCTGAACAGAAACACAGAGAAAATAATCGAATTTCTATTTAATAAATATATGAAGAACAGTCAATTATTGATTATTGAACGGCGAATTGCTTTATTTGAATACTAAAGAGTTTGTGTCAGATATTTTACTTCACGTAACTTATCATAATTGGGGCTTCTATCGTCGTAGCCATTTACATACTTAAATATTAAAATATAATATTAAATAAGTAAATTCTGTCACTAAATATTTGATTGGTTATTTTTAATTGCAGTCCCTCTCTCTCCGGAGCGAGACCGCGGTTGCGCGAGAGAGAGCGACGCCGGCAGACCGGACACTGTTTCAAGTGCCGGGCCGCTGGGAGCAATTTGCATGCATTGTGAATAAGCTTTGATCATATGTGCACCGTCTTCTCGAGTAGTGCACCACCTACCCGCATAATGTTATGGTCGCCCTATACTTTTTATGTCGTCAGTGGAAAGGTACTGATTTCCGACTGTGCGTTTTGCAGAATAAGCTCCGGGACTCTCGGCAATAAATTGAATCAAGTGACGAGCTGCGGGATGTAGGGAGATCGAGTAGTTTTCATGGTAAAAGGATATCCTTTTGGAGCACTTTACCCATTCGTCGTGGCGTATATATTGTAGCTAAAAAAGAGGATTTCGAATAGCGACATAAAATATTTTTATGTCTTCATACTTTAGTGCCATCCGTTGTTTGATTATAAATGGCTTTCCCGAAATACATAGATATATCAGATAATCGGCTTTTTATGATAAATTAATAAAATTGTGAATTTTAGTTAAATATAACACTATAATTTTTTTTAATATAATAACATAAGCAATTTAATATTTAGTATCCAAAATAAATATCTCGTAATGTATATATACGAGGTTGACAAAATACGCGAAATATTTATTCATCAATATTATTGTTGGTTTTCAAATTAGTTTCCATCAGATACTTATGCCTGTCATAGTAATGAATTCCCTGAATTCATAATTTTCGTCGGACACCTATCCTACTACTAACTTAGCTCAGTCGCGGTTAACTACAATATCGAAATAATTTGCATGTTACCTACAAGGCATTACACTGGTTGAATTTATTTTGAACGGGAGGAAATGTTAGTAAAAACTGGGTATAATTTTTTTTGACACCTGTAATATTCCGCGAGACAATATAAATAATAATACGAAAGTAAAATTTTTTTGTTACTTTTTTTTAAAAAAATATAATAAAAAGAATATGGTGTTAATAATAAAAACAATACATACCGTTTTGGTACCCACGCAACTTGCTTCTGAAATAGCACCACCAGTTTCCACACACTTCGGAGGTATTGTTATCAGATATTTATATACTAATTTAAGGTGATTGCCACGTGAACCCCCATTTTAAAATAATATCATTTATTTATTTATTACGGATATGAGACTGGTATCGTAACTGTTCTTTCATTGTCATTTATTCGAGAGTTCGAGATTGTTTGAGATTACTGTATTACATATAATTCAATAGATGTTGATCTATCGAGTAGCTCTAATTATCTTTAGTATATCTTTTTTAGTTAATCTTTAAATTATTTTTTTAATTGCCTAGGTCATAGTTTTATGCGTTGTTTTTTTATTGTCAACAAATGATTTAGATATTTAAGTGCATAGATTAAATCTGTTCGTCTTTTGTTTATTATATGTTGACAACACATATCTGTTCAATGCAGATCTCAGAGTGGTCATTTGCTTGAAACTGAATTTCCAGATTGCGTCAGCTGAGCACAAGCTGGAATCACGTCGACAGAGTAGCTTAATAGCTAAGTTTAACAGTTTCAATCATTTTTGCAATTTTCATCGTCTATCAGTGTTTGGGTATAATTAAATTTTAAAATATTCACAATTAACTATGGTAAATTGTTATTTTTTATAGCCATCAGTAAATTGAAAATTTTCTTCTGACCATGGGTTGTTCTGGAATCTTTTTACATACATGTCAGACGTCACTAGCATAATGATTTTGTACAGATACCAATGGATTGGGAGTGATAAAAAAATCACGAATCCCAGGATTATGTTTACTAATGCCGGGATTCATAAGTATCAAAAAATATCCGGGATTGGATTTCTTAGAGCCGCGAAATTTTAGAAAAAACGTGGGCGTGCCAAGGAAAAAAAGTTGTCGATCACTGCTTAAAATCGGTTCTAATAAGGTATTTATTTATTGATAAGCTGCATGCAATTTAACTAATCAATTTGTGCAACAAAACAAATTATTTCTTTTAGGTAATCTAATATTCCTATTATCTGTTAGCGTTTTATTGAAAATTAACAAAAAGCAGTCTTGTTATCGATGTGTTTATCTCCTCAGTATAAAATTTGTAAATTTATTCAATTACGCAAATCCCCTACGCACATCATTATGGCGGTGGTGAAAATCCGTTTTCATCGAGTTTTGGTAATATTTCCGAAGAATTCTTACAGGCTTATTCCAAATATGTTTTAAAGGGATCAGCGGAATCCTTGTAATGTAAAAGAGTTTCCAATTTCCACGCTTCCTTTGAGGGAGCAAAGCCTCCAGTATCCGGTGTTATCCTGGAAAACGATACGCGCACAGGAATCGAGCGATCAAACTTTGCATGGGGGTAAACTATTACACACTGTCTCAAAATACTTTAGTTACTTCAACTGAAATTACTATCAAAACTAATACAAAAGTAGATTTTGAAATAAAAACAATTAAAAACGTAAGAAAATTGATCTTGTTGTTTATTATGTATATCCAAATTATTGGCCCAGTTAATAGTGATTCACCATATATGTGCATAGGTGTGAATATTTTTAATTTTCCAAATTGATTATGATTAAATTAAACAGTAGGAATAGGCAGAAGAAATATTCACGGATGGATGTTTAAAATTCCGAATATTAAGAATTCTTCTACCGGACGCGTCAACCTTAATGAATATCCTATTTTTATATAAATTCCGAATGAAATCACAGTGTGGGAAGGGCCTGTTTCTAAAATGCAAAAGAGGATTTTTTTTTCAATTTAATTTTATATCCAAGAAAATCTTCCTTCTGTGAAAACCTCATATATTTTTTTCTGATTAGCGATTTCAACATTCAAAGCCCCGAGTATTTCAGTCGTTGCTTGGCCCGAAATTAGATTTTTTCAATTCGTGGGGCTTATGTCGGGCACATTTCTTCGTACACAAGGATACACGCACATTTACCAACAGCCAGATAAATAAATCCAGACAATTTCAGAAATATATTTAATTGGTTGACATTTTTAAACTACCATCAAAAACTAAATTAATTAATATATACAAGAAGCTTCGCAAATATTTTTTCTTAGAAAAAGAGCAAAACTATCGTTTCCGACTATTGATATTAAATATCAAATATCAACAGAACCCTATGGCAAATAAATCGACTATATATTGACATAGGTTTGTTGTTTAAGGTCCCTTTTACACTATCAATATTTAGACACAAAACATGTCAAGTACCCTTGCGATATTCAATTCATAGAGAACTTTTATCTGTATGCAATTACATGCATTTTTATTTTAATTAAATTAATAAAATTAGATTTAGATATTATATTTTAAAAAAAAATATAAAGATTTGCATATAACATATTATATACGATATAAATTTTAAAATGGTAAAATTACCATTACAGTATTATTATAGATATAATTTATTAAGGTTAATAGTCGTCCAGATAATAATACCTTGCATATGGTCGCGTTATTCAAATAGGAACGTGCTACGAGTAACCTAGGATAATTAAAAAATAATATACGAATTATTAGAAAAAGATGCATTATGCGTATCTATTTAAGTGGCCTTCTAATCCGAGGGGGGTCTTTGGCAACCGGAGGACACTACGCGATCTCCAGCAGAGACGCGTCCAACTAAACCCTGAGACCAGGATCACGATGGTCGTCCTCCAGGCTAACTAGGCTCTTCGATACGGGTCAGGTCGCCAACCATGAGCATGGGAACGGAGCCGTCGACGCGCGGATTGTAACAATAATAATTGAAAGTAGGCGAGGGCGAGTCGTATTTAATTTTCCGTCTGATCGGGTGTTACGGGCACATCCGGTAGCACATCCGTCACCGAATCAGCACGGAAAGCGGCTTGGGCTCCTCATAGCTCCGAAGAATCTACGGAATCGTGATTGTGTCTAACCGCGATCGCCACCACTTCCGAAACCGAGACGCGACAACACTCAACTCCAGTGCTAATCTATGCAAAACTAAATTATTTTTGGAATGGACTTTTTAAAATCATTTATATATATATATATTTTTTTTTTGTTTGATTACGTATTTGGTTTTCCATCGGGAATGGAATGGCGATGATGAACGCATGGAGCAGTTTCATTTGGGCCTGCGTCCACAACTCCATTATCTCCGACCGATTCTGATGGGCATTTTCAATTTCTATCTATTTTTATTTCAGCTGGGGCGAAACTAGACGCGATAAACACGACCAATAAAAGCAGTCGCCTATTTACCATTCAACCGTGAACAAAATCCCCAGATACACAATCCGCAGAAAATGTGACAAATCCATTGCTTACCCGCAATCACAGCTCCTTTCCCCCCTTTTCAACCATTTACATATAATGACGAGAGCTCAGGAAATTTCCTTTCTTTCAAAAAAAGGGGAGATGGGACAGGGAACGGCGGCAGAAGTTGGGTCGTCCCTTTTTTATATTTCCAAATCACCGATTCAGCGTCGCGGAAAATTTGCATAGGCCGAACGGCAAAGGCTTACGCAAATAAATGCCCGCAGAGAGACGATGCTAATTTGGTTGTTACGTCGTTGCGGCACGGGCCATTCCTCTTGACGGATGATTGTCGGCGCTTTGATCGTGATTTTGGTATGATTCTTGTCCTAAATACCTCCCTGTTTGTGTTCATTCAATTTATATTGCGGTCCAACTATGCACATTTAGCTTTGGAGAGTTTGGCGTCGATCATGTTTATTTAGTATTTATTTTCGTTGGATGTAAAAGGGCATTTACCACCTATGTTAGTGGAAGATACCCTAGATTGCGTGCGCAGGACGTACATAATTTAACAGGCACGTATTTTATAAAAAAAAAAAAACTAATTAGAGCATAACCGCAAATTTTTTTCGGACGTAGGTGATCCACTAGTCTTTGTCCTTTCTCCATAATTTTCTCTATTTTGGCGCGCTAGAACAATTCTTGAGCTCTGAGACCGATCCAGTTGCGAATGTTGTGGGCTCTCGAGAGTTTATTTATTCTAACTACTATTTATCTTCCACATATACATGGTTTGCATAATTCGATATTTTGGTCCCCGAATGATATGTCCAAAGTACTAAATTGTTAGTTTTTTATGATTACTAGAAGCTAATAAATCTTAATATAAATCTAAATAAATCCCGGAAGAAGTTAAATATCACACCGTAAATTGCGTTTTAGAGGTCTTCCGGAAGATTGAACAGCGTCGGGACTAGGGTACGATGTATTAATATCTGATTGAGACTTCATTAAATGATATATAATTAGTATTGTTAAATATAATATAAATAAACTAGGATTAAACAGTATATTCATGTATATCAGAAATTTGGTAACAAAATACAGTGAAACCACGTTTTACATGCCCGGAATTCACGTTTTCCCGCTATGTGCGTTTAATTTAAGTATATTTAGCACTCGTTTTTACGTTTTTTATTTTTAAATACGGGTTTTACAAATATAGATAAATTTAATTAAAATTAATTTAATAAACAGAGCTCTCGTTTTAATCCTTTTTTATTATTATAATTTAAGTGAGTCGTGGAATTTTAACTATAAATTCAAGTGTGTGACGATATAAAAAAAGTTTGAAAAAGGCCTGTCCTATGCACTCCCCTCTTCGTGGCGAAACTTTTCGACAGTGGTCTGCGGCAGAATCCGGTATGCTGCGAATATTAATTACAGCATACCAGATATTTATATATTATATGATATTAAACTCTGGGTGGATGCTATATTTATAAATAATAATAAAGTAATTCGAAGACCGAGACAGTATCATCATTACTCCGCATTAGAAATGAATCACTCCCTTATGATGAGGGTCTGGGATAGAGCTCGGTTTATTGTTTGCAAATTTAAAACATACTTGCTAGCACTGTGTATCGATTCTGCGTAATCCCGGCCCGAAATATTGAAAGGCGTATCCCATTATCCCGGAGCGGAAAGTTGGACCTCGCCCTTATTGTGGAGCAGATTGGTTTAACCTTTAACTTGCGAACTGTTGAGGTTTCGGCAAAGTTAGCCCCGGATGTGTATCGCGTCGCTCACTGTTATCGCACAGGATTTATCTTCACTCGGAACAACAGTCAACGTCAGCTGATAAATTCAATCAACTCTTTATACATCACACCTACGTGCGTATATGCATACCTCCGAGCGTCGAGTTCAGCCCCACGAAATAATTTAAGAGAGTGTTTTTGTGCGGTTACTGTATCTTTATTTATCCATAAAAATCAATAAAATTGCAAAAAAATAACTGAAATTATTTATTTATTCTACAATGCATGAGTGGCTTTTTAGAATAACCAAGGCGCCACTCAGCCTTATAACCTTAATAAAATCTTTAAAGGCGCGGGAGTAGTTATTTATTATCCATGCGTTCATCCCACGCCCAAGATCAAACAACGTTCGCAAGTCACTCATCTATGGACTATTTGGGCAAAGTTACCAACAAATAAACATTTATAACAATATTGTTGCAAATTAGAAACAATTTTGAGTATTTTTAATAAAAATCCACGTTATGCCTATGATTAAAAATATGTTTTACGATTGAAGCTAAATTTTCAAACATCGAAATTGTTACCTGAACTTTTTTTATTAATTTCACGGGAATAAAACGCAATTGTTTCGGAGTGTAATATGATACAAGTTGTGTAATTTTCAACAATATTTCAACCCATTTTAATTACACCGTAAAGTTGTTGTGGGCTACTACATAACAAAGAATTAGAAAAATTGCCCTCCCGAGGTTTCCGAAAGTTTTGCTTTATTTTATTGCTTTTAAAAAACGCATAAAACACGAATTTTCATTATATTTGATGTACCATAAGGCCTTTAAAAGTTGTAAATTGACAAAATGCTCTCATACATAAATACATGCAATATAAGTATTAAAGTTTGGCATTGTTTTTTAACTGAATAGAAAAAAAAATAATTAAGAAAAAATTAAAGAGAAATATACCATCTAAAAGGGTTCCTTCTCTTAGTTATTACTGGCATTAAACGTGTATTTTCTACCAATATTGATATCGGAATTTACCCTCCTCACTGTGTCTAGGCATATATGAGCAAAATATATAATTTTTAATCTTCAGCAGCATCCTCAAATATTTTACTCTCGTACCGCCCCTGGTTATATTATATATTAATATATGAGTAGTGGATTAAAGAAATAAATAATACATTTGATAAAACTAATAATGCTGTTAACAATTAATTAAAAAACTAAATATAAATTAACAGTAATATTTCGTAAATCGTAGTTTATAAATTTGGTGGTAAAGCTAAAAAGAAAATCAGAAATTTAATAAAACTGCGTAGGAGAAAAGAGGCGCATGGTAATCCCGCAATTTTTTGGAATTAATCGCTTCACGACTTTGATTTTATTTTAAATTTATTTAGATACTATTATATATAACTGTGTTCTATTGTAATTTTTTTATTGGTATCTATTAGTTTCTTTAAAATAAATGTCAAAACACTGAATGTTAAAAATATTTTTTGTTATACTAATTAGTAATGATAAATATATTAAGATTATTTTTATAAAATTATGTATTATATGTGATAATATTATGTTGATATACAAAACGCGGTTATTATTCTTTATGTATGTCCATTTTTTTTCAAATCTGACAAGAATAATGGATTGCGAGGACGATAAAAATTATAAAAATAAATGTCATTCTCATACTACATACAAATAAAACACATTTAAACTTAATAAAAGATATAATTCGGATTCTACTCCTGGTCGCACAGCGAATGTATTTTCATTTTGTTGGATTTATCGTCTGTCGTCGGGGATAACCTGTAAAGTTTTATTCCCGTATGTTTGCGATTGTATTTAAATATATTTTATGCGATTTTTACCAATTGTAGGTCAATTTTTGTATATTTTATGTGTTGGATAAAATTATGTGTTTTATTTATATTATATTAACACTCTTGCGGACACTTAAAAAATGTCAGCGCATGCCCTGGGACACTAATAATTGATACAATTAATAAAAACCCTGGTGAATGGGACTGCAAGAGAAATGACCTGGCAAATGAGACGCAGTAACCAAAAATGCTTGTGTTGAGTTGAGACAAGTTGCATCACAAACTCCTTGGCGACGTGGATAACGGTCGAAAATCTGTCAAAGGAACTCGTATCCCTCGCGAAATAAAATAACCTACCTTGAATATTCACGGGTTAAACGGTATAAATAAAAAGTCAACATATGAAATGAAACATTCATTTGTAAATGGCTAATATGTACAAGTTTAGTATTATATTTACAGTGGATACACGATTTAAATGTTACGACTAGAGGATTGTACACGTATTTATTGTATTGTCCGTAATATAGTACAGTGAGTCACTTTCACTACCGCCTAACTATGTGCTGAGGGTCTCCAGCGTCCACAGTAGCTGTCAGCTGGCGATGAGCGGCGCCACGGTAGCTATCACCACCGTGAGGATGGTGCAGCAGCGTCGCGAGCACATGATGTCTCGGCAAGCGGCGCCGCTCTGCATGGCGGCGGGGTTCTCTCCTTTAAAACAACAAAATGCACTAAACTGACTGAACGACAACAAATAGTATAGCTTAATTCGCACGGCAACTCTGTTTCGGGACAGGTCGGGTGTTTCAGCATTTTTTTGTAAATTACTCGGGAATACAGAAACGTTTTGGTTTTCATAATGGAACAAAAGCCGAATAGTTTTACTGGGAGCCAAAAGCCCACATGCATGCAAAACATAATATAAAAAAATATGTAAATATCAAAAAATATGCAACCAAAAAAAAACTGTATAAAATAAAAAATAGTGTAAAAAAGAACAAAGATGTACAAGATATATATACAAAAAATATAATCATATAACGAATAAATATAAGAATAAGTATCGTCATTAATTGCTCTGGTATAAGAAATTATAAAATGTCATACAACAGATCAACAAAATGGCGATGCCTTACATTGAAAATATCAACATGATAACCCAAGTGGTTTAGCAGAGTAATAGCTCTGGTTACTGGAGAGTTTCCGAGAGCACCTGTCCTCACATTTGGCGGAAAAAATGCCCAAAAGGGCAACTGGCACAGTACAAGGTGGTTATGTACTTCGCCAACCAGCAGCTCGAAGAAGTGCTTTGCCAAGTCAATCAACCAAAGTATATTGACCTTCTTTTCTTGAGATTTACATACCCCAGGTAACCCTAAATTCATGCACTGGGGTATAAGCTCGCATAAAATTCTAATTCCCTCAGATATCTTAAGAATTTCTTCTGGATTTTCTCTAGCTTAAGGACATTCGAAGTGTCATATGGCGCTCTGACGATAAATCCAAATTCAAGTAACCTCCGAACCAATGTATCGTATAGCAACCTTATTACTAAGATGCTATGTATGTAATGAGAATTTCTTAAGACAAAACCCAACATTCTTGGTGCTCTATTACATACCTCGCATACATGTGAATTTAATCTAAATTTAGAGTCGAAGAGAATTCCCAGTTTTTTGATTGACGACTGTCGATAGAGAGTTACATTTCCAAGCATGTAATCAAAGGTTAGAAATTCTGTAGACCTCGAAAAAGTCATTTCCAGACATTTTCTGAAGACGATTGGTAGATGCCCATTCTAGAAAGTAATTCATATTCAGCTGCAGCTAAAAGGCATCATCTATTGAAGAAACTGATTTAAAAAGTTTTAAGTCATCTGCAAAGAGTGAGAAATTACCAGAAAGAACATTCTGCATGTCGTTAATAAATAAAACGAATAATAATGGTCCCAAATTAGAACCCTGTGGGATTCCGGATGTTGCGTCATAGACACATGACGATAGAGAGTCATGTATCACGTACTGTTTCCTTACTTTTAATAAGTAGAGAAAAATTGTACGAGTTTGTCTGAAAATCCAAAACTATTTCATTTAGAAATGAGTCTAGTGTGGTCGACCATATCAAACATCTTTTCGAAGTCATTATAGATAGCGTCGACCTGGCCCCCTTATCCAGTGATTTAGACACATAGTTTAAAAAGCTAAGCGAACCAGTAACTGTTGAGCGTCCAGGCCGAAATCCATGCTGTTCATCGATGAGTCTGTTCTCTACGTGATGAAATATGCACTTATGCAGAATCATCTCGAACAACTTGGCAGGCTCGGATAAAACAGCTACTGGCCTTTAATTACCAACATTGGATTTGTCACCCTTTTTAAAAATAGGAGTGACTTTAGACAATTTCCACAAATCAGGGAATTTCTACAATTTTTACGAAAGGCCAAAGAGGTTCTGATATCCCAAAATGGCATGCTTTTAAAACGAATGAAGGTATCATATCAGGTCCAGCCTATCGTTTTGGTTTTAATTTATCGATGTGCTTTATCTATGGTGTCGATGATCAGCTGAGGTGCATTCGAAGAATTGGATGACCTTTAGCTAATATCGAAGTCAGTATGAGATCCTGGAGTGTTGAATACTGGCCGACTTATAAAGTGTATGGCAAAACATAAAGTTTTTCATTATTAGTTTTGTTGATTATTACCGATTATTAAAAAGGTATTCAACCGCTGGGGCCAAAAGTCCAGCAACTGTCGATGGGGTTTTAAAGACCGGCTGTAGAGAAACACGTTTTTTGCAGATTGTCGTAGTTTATTAAAGAAATATACGGGTGTCGTCAGTTCGACAATGGACGTATTCGGAAATGAAGATAAAAACGAATCTCTGGAAATCATAATGTTCCAAAAGATTCTTGTGGTACTAAAGTTTGAAGGAAGAATCTCGGGAAACGAGTCTTCGGGACGACGGTGAGAGATACTATACTACCTTATGAGCTGAAAAAACTGATATTTACACCTGGTCTTGTGAGTGACGCAGCGAGCTAATGCATGTAAATGCGTCACTCGCTCTTATTTGCTGTGTTATTTACAAACGCGCGAACTATTTCCCGCACAAACGTTCCATGCGCTACTACCCGTAAGGGAAGAGACTGAACATAATATAAATATTCGTCCGATGTTTATCCGAATTTAAAATATAAATATATGAACAAATATATATTTGTTGCTGGAAATAAATATTTAATATATACAAGTGAAGACCGCCATAGGCTCCACCGTAGTAGCTGTGATGCGGGATGCAGAATGCAGAGAATCCTGGAGAGACAAAATCAAGAACTTTCGGAACGAAAAGGATCACTATCCTCAGACATGAGGGTGCCGACCAAAGAGATATGAAGGCCAATTTAAATAGAGTTAATTTTAAACATGATATATGGTCTTGCCGAAAAACTAAATCGATTTTCTAATATTTTTTTCGCGATGCATTTTAATTAAACGCGCTTAAAGACAAATATATTTTATATAATAAAAAAAAGTAAATCTTGTAATAAACATTTGGGGAAATAAAAGTTTGCTGTATAAGAAAAATCATCACTGAAAGCATTGCCCGATTAAGTAAAGATAAATAGAATCTTCTACGTTTTCCACGAATTACAAGTGGTTTGTTTCCATTTCCCAGAAAATGTTCTTGTATATCAGAGGCCCGCATCATAATTCTATTATGTATTTTATATACATCGTTGATGGTACAAGCTTAATATTAACAAAGGCATGTGGGATAATAAGTGTGTACCGACAACATCGAGTTGATTAATAACGACCGAAATTTAATCAAAACTTTGCTTTAAAGTTCAGCGTTGCTCCAATTTTTTTTACTCGGGACGTATTATAATTTTTCGCTTTTGTGTTTGATAATTTCTACTCTTTGAAGTGTTTCAAGACTATATATAATAATATATAATTACATTATGAAATGTTGCTGGAATTTGGATAAATTAATAATTACGTATAAATACTATAGTATTGGTAAATACAAATATTTGGTGTTATATATGAAATATATGGTAAACGATATCAATCGCAACGTGTATAGAGTGCTTTTTATGTATACGAGTCCTCCTTGGGCTGATTTTATTCCAATTGGATTTTTTTAAATTCATATACTAATAAATTATTGTGAGTGATTTTCGATCAATTTTGCATTTCTCTTTGTTTTAAATTAAAATTACTATCAAAGATTAGTCAACTATATTTTTAGTGTATGTCTCATACATAAGCAATGTGACCGCGATGAATTTTGTTGCCGAAGATATTACTTTAATAGTTTCTGGATGTTACATTCCGAAAAGCTTTGATTTTCATTTGGACTAACCCAAATGTTCTCGTCGAGGGATTCGCTCAGTAAGTACCACAGTTCTTGACTTGACAAGTTTGTTCTAAAGGATTCCGGCGAACGTCTCGAAAATCGTAATCTTAGTCTGTTACTGTTGGGTACATACGTATAGTAAAGGATAAAAAAGAGCAATAAATAAAATAGATATTTTGTATTTTCAATTAAATCCACTGCCCAAACTGTTATTAATTATTGTAATTATCAAATAATATAGTTAAATCAACTTTGATGTCAGAGATCAGAAAGAGTACAGACGACTTCAGGAATATGTCAACGTGTATAATTGATGAATTATTCCTATTAACTTTCAGTGCATTTTTATTAATATTTAGTTGTCGAATAATTGATCGATCTGATAATGCAAATAAATATTGGAAACCTTAGAACTATAAGAAAAGAAAATGAATAGTTACCATTGAATATGTGCACGTATATACTGGCAGGATAAGCATTGTTGGGAACACAGGAATAATTCCCGGCGTGAGAAGCACTTGTGGCGGGAATTATTAAGTCGCTGCTTCTAGCTATGAGGTCTGTGCTGACATTGACACCTCGGTCCAGGTCGTAGTTGATCATTCTGCTATTGTGATACCTAAATATATATTTTTAATTTTTAGTCAAGGACGTGAAGAGATGTAAAAGAATAAATAACAGCTTTCCAGACTAAGACTTATGCATGAGGAACGTAGCTGTGTGCATGGTCTTGTTTTTTGGATAACTATGGATATGATGTTCATTGAAGTGTTATGGTGATTAAAATACTATCTTTTCGTAAGTAATAAATAACAAGAATAAATCAAAATATGTAAAATATTATTACCGACAAGATGTGACGATATGAGTCCGGTAAATATTATTTTATTATTTATTTTTTATGTTGACTTTTTACGTCAGAAGGGTATATACATAGTTGATATATTAAATAAATAACGTTATGAGTTATTACCTCCATCATTGGCCCAATTGGATTCCGGTGTTTGGATAAAAAGACTTTGGGACGGAATCAATTTGATACGTGTCACAGTTAGTTAAGTAGACGGGGAGAGATTTTTTCTATTCTCTTCGAAGGGAAGGGAAAAATCCAATAAAAATATTTCGATGAAAGAATGTACAAGGCTTACCAAAATACGAAAGCCGGAGCTTCCGTTGTCTTCAAAATGACACACTGAAGTCTCAGGGCCGAACCGGGTTTTATATATTTGTCCGCCGGTCCGGAAATCTGCGCTTTTGCCTCTGCAAAAAATAAAGAAAAAGTGTAGAAGATGTAAAAAATGTTGCAATGCCGTAAGTTGTACTCGATTTGAAATGTTCATAGCTTAAGTTTCAGTTCACGCGCTATATATTCATGATTTCATTTAGGTGGGTTCAGAAAAAAGTATGCCATTTTTTTATATTCCGAACACGGCCCACATAATTACTATGTATTACGATGGGAACTGCGCCATAGAGTTTGTGCTCTAACTTTTGTGTGGAGAATATAAGAATCCCTATGCACCACTAGCGCCCGCCACTTTAACCCGTCCGTCACAGCGGCTTAAAACCAACGGCGTCGTCCGAGGTGGTCTATTTACTATGGAATATCTACCCTAAGCCAATGCTTATTAATCAATATGAATTATTCATCAATATCTTGCCTCTTATTTATTGACTTTATTAATATAATTATTAAAGTGTTATAAATAATTCGTAAATAATTACGAATAGATTGAATCTCTTGCGTGGAATAGTGCGAGTTTGCTCGGATTCGTTATGCAAAGTCGCGCAGGCCTGATTACCCGGCGGAGTTCCGCGCGGAGACCTCAAGAGTCGATTAACGTCCTCGTAATTAAATTTCAATGCCGTCTAACGGGATTATCGCGGAACAAAGAAAAACGGGATTAATGTATTATTGCATTAGTGCGCAATTAATCAGGGAATCCGTTGAAATTTTCGCCAAACTTCTCCTACGTGCGAATCCCGCGATGGTGTGGTTTTGGATTTTTTCAACGCGAACGTTCTGACAAATTGTATTTGCACAGGAGAGGGTTGAAAAAACAGATTTTTGTTACGGAAGCCGTTATTGGTTTTGTGTGTTTGCATAATATTGAATGTCCATAAAAAATGTGTATACACAATTTGAATGTTTATAAAACATGGAGAAATTTGCGTTGGAATATCCATTGAATTGTGCGCGTATTTTTATGAAATTATTTTTATTATGCAAATATTTTCATAAGAAAAACGAGATGCCGTTTGAAATACATATAATTATTAATATTGAAATAAAACCGAAAACACGGTCTATTTTGTATGTATATTTATTAGTATTAATACAAAATATGTTATTTGCGCAAACTGTACTGATTATCTTATTACGGTGATTACTTAATCAGTTACTTGGAGAGTGGTGAATTTTTTTTTTGATTCGACGATGAACGAGTACACCACTTTCCTGTTTTTTGTGAACTGTTTTAAAATGATTTTAAGAAGCAGGTTGTGAGGTGGGTTGTTAGCTTCGTATTCATCACCCGGCCAGTATAAATTAGATTTCCTCAAACGTAACCCATCAAGAGCTATCTCAGTCGCAGTTAACTACACAATCATAATAAATTGTTGCCCCAAAGCCCTGACATTGCTTAACGATTATTAATACAAATCCAATTAGATATAATATAGGCGATAGAGTTGAAATAGCATTTCGTTCAGAAAAAATATAAAATCTACGAAATATATATTGTACAGTGTTTCTCTCACCTACTACATTCAGCTGCAGGAAAATACTAGTGGGTGGATGTGATGACACTTGACACTCGTATATACCGGCGTCCCTCTTCTGGACGTACTTTATTTGCAAGGACCAGTCCTAAGAAATGAAATAAAATAAAAATAAGTGCTATCATAGAAAAGATCCGGTTAGCAGGGAGTTTCCATCCACTTTTCTTATTTTCCGAGTCGCGGACAATCGGAAAAATGGGTCAAATGGGGTTTGTGCGTTTTACACTAAATTTGGCGCCGTCCATTTTTTATTTACACAATAAGACACTATACGTTCACAAAAAAGCTTTTGCGGATTTTTTCATCTCATCTTCGCGTACAGATATAAAATGGCGGCTTTATGCACGCCTCGCCATAAAACGCAAGCGACAATAGATGCAGGGCCGCATATCTAGTGCGGCCATTAATCCGTCGAGTAATGGCGGGCCGAGTTTTAACCGGGCTACGCAATAAAACGGTTCCCGATTTTGGCATGCGTGCGTTATCGGCGTTGTTGATGATATCTAAAGCTGCTGTCGCTTTTGCTTTATTTTATTTTATTGCCTAGATAGTGATTAAAAATATTGAATGCTAATTTAGCGAATTATTCCATAACACATACCTCCGAGTGCAAAAAATGAATTGCTTGGTATCTCTCGTCTGAAGTATACGTCGTAAGGCCGACAGTGAGCAGGTGTCTATCTTTTCTTCTTATCCAAGAAACCTAAAAAATATTAAATTATTAATATATGAGAAAATGATGAGAATATATAAAATATGAAATATGAAATTAATCTCTTGGCTGAAAGTTATTGCTGTGGAAATTAATTGACTCGAAAATGCTTCAGGTAATTTTAGATTAAAATATTTTTTATTGCGTTTTTTTCGTATGTGAATTAAAAACAAGGTTTTCATTCGAATCCTCACAGACAATATAAATAAGACGCGAAAATAATAAAGACGGCGATAACGGAAGCCAGTATTCATTTTGGCATCCCCGGGGCCACAAATTTACAATAGACTTACTTATTTTGATTTTTTTGCGTTACAAAATAATAATAAAAAAATGTATACACACACAGACGCATCGCTGTAATATATCCGTATTAATATATAAAGTGATAGCTGTCTTTTGCATTGCCTTCTTTGTGTGAAGAACGAGAAAGGGATTTCAAAGGGAAAACCCATTTGTTGATGTATTTCTGTGCGAGAAAATTCGCATTAATTTTTCATAGCGGATGACATCACACACAGGCAAATATCCGCGGTTTTCTCTCGTAAAAATAGGTGGTAGGGCAAAGCTGCACCGTCGTTAAATCCATAACGAAAATCCTCTTAAACTATCTACATATAGTACGGGTTCATTTTACGAGGATAACGAAACCCCCGCGGCGCTGAGAGCGTTCTCATCTTTTTTCGAAATTAATTTGGTGTATACAATAAAATAATTGATTTAGACCCTATTAGGCTCTCGATAAGTAGCTACGTTGGTTTGAAGCCCTTTACCATCGTTGTGGCTCAGCTTTAATACAATAGAGTCCATCGGGACCGACCGAGATCATGGTCTTTAAACGGATCCACTATATTCGGGTTTTGGATTCCAAGTATTATTTTCGGCGATCCGTTAAGGCTCTCCTCAAACCCATTGAAACCGAAACCCCATCGCAAATAAATTTTGGCGATAATGGATATGGTCCGCTTCGCCATTCCATGTCTCTCATAATAATCGTTCTTGTCGATAGATCGACGATGAATTATACACGTAAATGTAACAACTTGCTTGTATGAGAACAGTATACTTTTTTCTAATTAAATTACTTATAAGTCGCTAATCTCATTTGCATCCTTGTGGCGTTTGTCCCCGTTCTGAATTTAACGGAGTTTAAATGATTTGCCCTAGTTATTGTTTTAAATTAATTAATGATAGATTAATGTAATAATATTTGTTATAAATATTTGCAATTTCAATAAGGATATTGTATTACTAGGAATAAAATATTACAAATGACAGAGGCAGAAAGAAATCTGCAAAAATCCGAGCAATTATCTTATTTGAATAAAAGGGGGAGACTATGAATAAATATTCATATTAGAGGATTTTTAATTTGAATATTTTTAATTATTCTTTTGATTGCAATTAAGAGGATTCTTAATGTATTCTCATTTATTTTTTGCCAAATTTACCATGGGAAAAGAATATATTTTCTTTACAAAGTACGTACTTTTTCACGGATGATAATTAATTTTAAGGGTCTTGTAAAAAATAAAATCTCAAGTCTACCTGTCTCAATTTAGCTCGAATAACTTTTTCATAACACAAAGAGATAATAACATTAAAATGAACAAGTTTAAATTTACACACGTGTGTGCACAGGTTTAAGTAGATGAAATATATTTTTGTTTTTTAAATATGATATATAATTTTTCCAATTTTGAAATATCATTTTTTCCTCGATATTTCCTCTTTCAAAACTAATTTCCGATGAAAAGTTAAAAAAAATTATACGATTTGAGCTCGCAAGAACCATTTTTAATAACTTGCCATCAAGGAGTGGAAATGCTTTACGGTTTTAATACTTTTATAAAAGTTTACGCTCGTCACCGAGTGTAGAGAAAATTGAATAAAAGTTTTCCCTATAGAGTTTCTTTAAGAACTGCCCAGGTTTTGATATATTAAATATAATATATAGAAATATTATATAATAAATGTTCAAATTCGATCACAAAAATAAACCATTATATATATTTATTCGACAACGAATGACTGATAGTTGAGTAGAACCTGTGGCACACACTATTTACAAAAAAATATGCAAACCTATGCAAAAGAGAAATAATCTCTTTGCAAGATTTTATTTCGTATTTACATAAATGTTGTATATGTTCATACATTTGAGGAATTTTTCATAAATGTGACCAATGGATTGACTTTCTCGCTGGCATATGTATTAATATTTCCATGTTTTGTCAAATTAATTTAGTGTGATATTTAAAAGGAAAATCTCTCTTAGAGAGGCTCTTCCGATTTTCACATTTCCAGGGCCGCCCCTCGCCTCGCAAAGTGCCGGGAATAAATTCGTGTCGAGTGATCTGAATGACGTCTGTTTCAAATTATCTGGCCCCCTCTCGGGTGAATTAGGAAATGTAGGCGACAATTTTTCATTCATAAATTCGTTTAAATGCGGCCCTGGCAAAAATGTTCGCCCCCTCCTGTCGACCCATTCCATGCGAAAAATTTCACTTTACCGAAACGCTTTTTGCAGCGTCTTTTAATTAAGCGTTACATTTTCTTCTTCTTTGTCGGCTTAACATTCATTTGGATAATTTTTTTTAGCGTCGTCTATTTACATATTTTTTCTGTCCTTTTGACATGTACGCATCCAGGCATCCAGCAAAATCCGTGTTTATTATATATTTTATATCGCGACACGGTTTATTGAGTTAATTATCTTCAAACAAATATTGAGATGTGTACATTGCGGCGCTGAAGATGTACAGATTAACTAAAACGTTTACATGAAATATTCATATTTTTGTGTACATACGAGATTTGATCAAAAATACGCAAAATCGTAATTTTCCTATCGCGTATTTTAACGGCGTGCATTTCTCCTTATCGAGTCGGTTGTGAACTCCTTTGTATCGTTGAAAATTCCACTAAGCCTCACATATTAGACGAGTTGCAAGTTGTCTATGTCCGCGCACGCGTAAGAGAGCTGACTTGCGGCCTAGACGTGGCCGAGGGCCGTCGAAAGTCGCGCGCTGGCGCCGACGGCCGAACAATCCGGGCTGATTTACAGTCGGGGCGGTTTATCTAGTCAAACGCAGCGCCATTGGAATTGCCGTAGCGGAATAATCTTTGTGTGCTCAGGCTGCACATGCAGTCGCTTTATGGCACATAAACCCGACCACTGTTTATGGCCTGGTGCAAAAACTAAATCATAGGAAGAGCTGTCCAATAAAGTCGTTTTATATACCTAGTTAACGACATAACCTTCAATTTATCACGGTTTATTTAAGACATGCTAGATAAAAGGTTTCGCACCACTGGTCGAGTGTAAAAATTCTTGAATCGAGTGTAAATCTTCTTCATCGTAGATCGTTAATATGTCGGATATGGCTTTGAACGGGGGCGACTCGTTCATAAGCACTGCGGAGCTGCAGCACCCCCAATCAAATTGGGGATGGATATATTTTTTATATAATAATATTATATATATATATATATATATATATATATATATATATATATATATATATATAAAATCGTGACCAGTGATACTAGTCCTCGCGGTATGGACACGAAGGGGAGCCTCACGTTACGTGAGACTCAGGTTCCTTTGGCCTCGACTACCATGCGAGAAGCTTGGTATCCATGCCCTCAGCGAGGTATATATATATATATATATATATATATATATATATATATATATATATCATCATCATCATCATCATTTTGCCAGTCACAAGGCTCTCACCGCTGAGGGCATGGACCTTTACCAAACTCGCATGGTAGTCGAGGCCAAAGAACCTGAGTCTACACGACGAGGGCTCCCTTCGTGTCCATACTGCGACCCGAGCCGTCTGGCGTGGTTTTTATAAAGAGTTTCCCTCTTGGCCATTGCTGGCATTGACGTGCACATCTTCTTACCATGTTGGCATCGGATTTTACCCTCTCAACCGTGTCCAGGCAAGCAGGGGGGGTTTGCCTCGGTATTCGTTTGTTCTCTTCTCTAAGGCGTTATCTGCTTTTAACGAGTCACGAGTGACGAGTAACGAGCGACCACACACGCAAACCTATATAGATATACACAGGCATACATATGCACATCTGCCCAAAACGAGTCTCAAGTAGTCGGTCGCAAGTGATTATTAGCCCTGTCACGCAATAGCAATCCTTTCATCATGGGAAAGACCTCCTCAGAGAGGGGTCCCCTAGAAAGAAGGAAGAGGAGCGAAAGTATCGAGACTAGACCGATCATTGGTCAACAGATTAGGGTTTTCCTTCCCAGGGTATACTGGCTCTGTGGTGAGAATTCCGTTAGAGACCAGATTTATTTATGCACACAAGGATGTGTGTACAGCAACATGTACATATTTTTGCAATGTTTTGTTGGGTATTAGTCAAAGTTCAATTGGGTTCAAAAGTCCTAATCAACTCTATGCAGGGTTATGTTAACTGTAATCTAAATAATGTAATGAGAAGCTAACCATCAATTTTAATGGTATGGTAGGTAGTTGTTTTTCATTTTAGAAAAGTTCTTGGTGGCTAC
This sequence comes from Philopotamus ludificatus, assembly GCA_022495035.1. NCBI lineage: Eukaryota > Metazoa > Arthropoda > Insecta > Trichoptera > Philopotamidae > Philopotamus > Philopotamus ludificatus. Next base: position 48,874 of record JAGXCT010036571.1, on the reverse strand, counting down.
CCTCCCGGTAGGGGTTAGGAGGTGATAAATAGATATTCTGAATCCCTGTGTAATTCGTTGGAAAGTTATAGGTGGTGGCCCCAGCGATGCCGGCGGTTAATATTGATAGTTTAGATTGTGCTGGGATTCGCCGTCGCAGAAAGGTTTAAGACACCTCACTATTTGTTGGCGAGTTGTCGCTTTGTTCGATCGACATGAAGGCGATCAAAATATTTAGTAATTAAGACGATACAAGCAAAATAACGATATAAATTGGGGATGAATAAAACCGTTTATTGTGGGTAATTGCTTGATTGACTTTATCTGGTCGCTGGCTTGCCCGCGGCTATGATGGTGCCGCCGGGCGAAGGAGGGTAGGCAAGGGGAGGGATAAAATGGATATATATACATATATGTGTATATTGATTATGTATCATCATTATCATTTGCCAGCCACAAGGCTCTCACTCGCTGAGGGCATGGGCCTTACCACTTACAACTCTCGCATGGCAGTCGAGGCCTAAGGATCCTGAGTCACACGTGCCGCGAGGGTTCCCCTTTCGTGTCCTTACCGCGGGGACCCAAGCCGTTTTGGTATGCGGTTTTTTGTAAAGAGTTTCCCTCTCTTGGCCATTGCTGGCATTGGACGTAAATTTCTACCATGTTGGTATCGGATTTTACCCTCTCGACTGTGTCAAGTAGGAGGAGGTTTGCCTCGGTATTCGTTTTTTCTCTTCTCTAAGGCGTTATCTGCTTTTAACGAGTAGCGAGCGACCACACACGCACACCTATATAGATTTACACAGGCATACATATGCACATCTGCCCAAAACGAGTCTCAAGTAGCCGGTCGCAGGTCATTATTAGCCCTGTCGCGCAATAGCAATCCTTTCATCATGGGAAATACCTCCTTAGAGAGAGGTCCCCTAGAAAGAAGGAAGAGGCGCGAAAGTATCGAGACTAGACTGATTGTTGGTCAACACTAGGGTTTTCCTTCCCAGGGTATACTGGCTCTGTGGTGAGAAATCCGTTAGAGACCAGATTTATTTATACACACAAGGATATGTGTACACCAACATGTACATATTTTTGCACTGTTTTGTTGGGTATTTATCAAAGTTCAATTAGGCTCCTAATCAACTCTATGCAGGTTTATGTTGACTGTAATATAGAAAATGTAATGAGAAACTGACCATCAGTTTAAATGGTATGGTAGATAGTTATGTTTCATTTCTGATAAATTCTTGGTGGCTACCTCCTCCCCCCCCGGTAGGGGTTGGGAGGTGAATAATATATATTCTTAATCCCTGTGCTATTCGTAGAAAAGTCATAGAGGGTGACCAATAAAGTGGCATATATATTATATAATTCGATAGCATGATGCTTAGACATTGCATAAATAATATATGTATATAAAATAATGGAAAAGGTTCCAGAATTTAAAAAATCAACTGATAATAGAAGATGGATTCCGGAAATGATAAAATAAAATAAATACAATTTGATTAGTGCAAATTGTACAACCGCATTAACGAGAATCCGCATAATAAGCTATCGCGTCAAGTGTTATCAACACATATAAGGTTTTGATAAAATAGTGAATATTTAACTAAATCAAGCAATAAATTAAGCAGTGGGAGTGAAGAGCTGTTCTTTTGTAGTGCCTTTTGCCTATGCGGTGAACAAGGTTCAGTTAAAAGCGAATGCTTTGTAACCGCAACGGTCGCCACTGATCCTATGCCAGTTCCGAGGGATGTCCTTTGCTGTCCTTTAATTATTCTACAATACATTGTATATAACAGAATTTACATAAAAAAAAGTTTTACTTAATATTATTTTATTTGTTATATTTTTTAATACACCCATATGTGTTATGTATATTAAATAAACCAGTATTATGGCCTGTAGGTAGCATAAATATTATTTCGATAATAATAGTTAACCGCAACTGAGCTAAGTTAGTACTCGGATAGGTGTCCGAGGAAAACTATGAATGTAAGGAATTCTTCATGACACTCGCCAGAGGATATGTAATAGGAATGTTTTATATATACATATTTATGTAGGTAGTTTGTCTCGTTAGAATTAATTAATTTATTGCCAAATATCCTGCGTTGAATTAATAATTATAAACAAATAATATAAATTTCAATCCGACTGAAATAATAATTTAAAATTAACCTGTGTCGTGGTTTTACACTGGGGGGAGTGCAGGGGTAAGAGATTTATTATCGAATCTTTATATGGGTGAATGGCGCTTTGGAATCTTTCTTTTATGCCATCTTAGGTAAAATAAATAAATAAATAATAATACAGTCAACCCTCCTGTAGCGTACAATTATATAGCGTTTGCGGCAGTTTTTTGTATAGCGGTCCCTTCTATAGCGTTCATTTTACAAAACGCAATATTTTCAAGGTCAAATTAAAATTTTCGTAAATACATTATTAATGTGCGTTTTAAATATTAATATCTACGTGCACTTAGAAAATATTTGTCCGTCGCTGTTTGCCCTTTACCTCGCTAGGCGTGTTTTGTTATTTTTGTGGCAAACCACCGTCGAAAAACGTTCCAGGGATATTCATCACAATACAGTAATAAAATATTTGCCTAAATTCCTATATTACTTTTGTACCCAGGATGAAGCTGTGTCAGACCGGTCCGACACAGTTCCATCCCTTGCCATCCACCTACACCGCATATACCGGCTTGGGGCCGGTTCAATCGGTGCAACAAAAGCAGTTTTTTCTTGAAACGCGTGATGTTAAAAAATATAATACTAAAATTTTAAGAAAAAGGGAGAAGGAGAAAGTAGCTTTGCACAACTCTCCGAAAGTCGATGCAAAGCGAACAAATGCCCTGTAGCAAATTACACTGCTGACCAGATCCATGTGTCCGGAAGACCCGCTGGAGAAATGCCGCATCGGACAGCATAGAGTAAGTCGCGGCGCGCAGCGTCCAGGAAAGGACAGGACCACAGAACGTGACTGTAATCCTGACAGACGCCCACACCAGCAATGGGGATATGCTACTAGGTTAAACTCTTTAAGTTTAGCCTTGAAATTACCGTGGCCAGTCAGAAATTGACTGACCCAAAAGTCTGGGAAGAACCAGCTATGATTTAGCCTGGCTCTGATATTACGAAAGAAGAGATAGGTGGTCCGCCCTTTGGGGGAGGAATCCCACCTATCCTGGCACTGATCAAGAGCCGATTCGCGGACGCGTGATTTTAAAGTTGCCACAGATTCGCCCTTTATTGGGCAAATTGTAGTGGCGCCGACGACAATAGGACTGTTGTTTTTAAAGCAAAAACTGACGGCCCTCAGCTGGATTTCAAGGTCGAGCGGAAGGACGCCAGCAATAATTAACAGTGATGCTGTTGAAGAAGTGCGATGCGCGAGTGAGATTAAGGAGGGGCGGGCGCTGCCCGGACAAGAGGATTCTAGTAATATTTGTCAACGAACAGCGGTGCGCCTAGCATCCAGCTGCGTACCCTAGGCAATCCCACAGAAGATGGAATTAAAGGCAAATAACCGCGATTTGTAACCTACTAACTTACGGGGATAGGGACGCGATGCGAGAAATACGGTAAAACACGCTTTAGCTTTGTCAACCGCACTCGCATGTAACAAAAAGTGACCGTGTTCATCCAGCAATACACCCAGATAGGTACTGATGGAGACATTCGAACCTTCTTGTTATTAAACGCAAAAATGGGAGGACGAGAAGGACTGAGTCGACCCTTGAGGAGGATTGCCTAAGTCTTGTTTGGAGCGAATGAGAGCCGATTGGCTTGGCCCCATTCTGAGATGGCTTTCGGTGCCATATGGGCTTTGCTCTCCAGCAAGACTCGAGAGCCAGCCTCGACAACTAAGGTCATGTCATCGGCATAAGCAGTAATGTGACAGTCCATTGGTTAACTAATTTTTAGTAGGTCGTCACAGAGGAAATTCCACAACAAGGGTCCCAACACAGATCCTTGCGGGCACCCAATTGAAGTTGGTCGACGAATGACCGAGCAACCGGCTTGAAAAAGTACGCTACGGTTACAAAAGTAGCTTTGTATAAGGCTGTACAAGTTATCTGGGATACCCCGAACCCTAAGTTTGGCGAGTATCATTGGCCACCAGGCGTTATCAAAAGCGCCTTGAAAATCTACAAAGACAGCCATTGCGTATTTGCATTTGGATGCATTTACATGGGAGAGAATCGTATGAATGGCATCTTCTGTAGAACGTCCCGGCATAAACCCAAATTGACGGTCGGAGAGTGGTTCATTTTTAGTAAAGAACTCAGAAAGTTTAGATGCGATGATTCTCTCCAGCACTTTGCCAAATGCAGGGAAGAGAGTGATTAGCCTATAGGCTTTGGGGTCTGAGAGGGGTTAGTCAGATTTTGCTTTTGAGAAACTTCTATAGCGTGGTTTCTATCTCAACGCTGTAGAAGGGTTGACTGTATGTATAAGTATTATTTGAGCGATTAGAAAAAACAAAATTGAAGTGCACTCCATGATAGTGCTTTCTGTTCAAGTCTAGATTACATGTTGATATACCATCATAAATTCGCAAACCGTTGATATTGATAGTTGATATATTAATTACCATTTGTATACTTATCTTGATAATGTTTGTGACTAAGAATTGTTTTGATCGCTATATCGAAATTTATAAAATGGGAAGGAAAAAAATATTTTTAGTGATTTGCATATTTCATAATTTTCAATAGAAAAAATTTACGCTCTTATTTTTATAGAATAAAATTTACCGTAAATATGAATACTTCCAATAACATCCTACCTGACACCTGTCGACCATATTCTATATAAAATTAAATGAAAATTGACGAACAATTTCCGTGGATATTTTCAGCAAAAAATGAGACTCGGTTTGTAGCGCTACCGGCGTCGGCATTTGGAGTTAATACATTTTTTTGTATTATTCCGGTTCTTTCCAATTAACGCCGGCCAGTCGTTAAAAATGAATAACGGCCGTTACTATTAATTTTGATTAAGCTGAAGAGATAAGTTTTCGTTTGCATTACACGAACGCGTCGGGGGAGGGTTGCGCAACCTGGCTAGAGCGGTACAATCCGAAGCTATCTCCTCCGGGAAACAAGCGGCGCATTTGTAATCCCCCTGTGAATGGGCCCCCACATATAAATGAACGCTTAACATTCTAAACAGCGATCTTAGCGAAACTTTCTAAGTATTTTATTATACTTTCGCCGTTCGCCTTGTTTATATTTTCTGCACACGATTGCGAATAAATTTTTATATCTAGAGGAAAATTCTGCGTAGGCGACGCAAACGAGAAATGAACGATGACCGCCGCCGGAATGCGCGAATTGTGTTATATAAAACGTGTGCGGTTTATCCAAGTGCCCTTTATATTGCTCGGTTCACCTGAGAATGTTAGTCAAGTTTTTGGATCTAATTTTTAAGAATTTAGAAAACTGATTTTTAATTGGTCGACCTTGACCCGATTCTCTGTTTGGCTTACACCAAACCCCCATTGTTTATAAATCCGATCGCGATAGATTATTGCCATGCCATTAATTAACGTCAATATTTGGGAGAGAATTAAACTTTATGGAAAATAGAGCTCATACGTAACAAGAATCGGTCAAAGTTGTTGACTCACTCACTCACAATAGCCGTCATTATTCGTACATTTTTTATTTGCGCAATCGATCTCTATCACAGACTTTCCGAATTAATGGCGAGGATTAATCCAAGGGCGAATTCCGTTTAGAGGTATTCTATGCGATTCGTTCGATGTTAAATGTCGTTTATTATTATCTAGTTTCAATTGTTGAGTACAATTTACACGTTATTTACAGTACAATTTACATGCTATGTAAATTTAAGTATTAAAGTTTACACATACACCAATTAAACTAATTGGTCATAATTTTTAAATATTGTGCAAGCGATGGCCAAGAGAGGGACACTTTTTACAAAAAACCGTATACTAAGACGGCTTGGGTTCCCGCGGTACGGACTCGAAAGCCTCACATCACATGTGGGGTTCCTTTGGCCTCGACTGCCACTCGAAAGTCTGAGAAGACCCATGCGCTAAGCGAGTGAGTGTCTTGTGGCTGGCAAATGATGATGATGATGATAATATTGTGCTAAAGCAAAATGAAGTATGGCTTATCTTTATATGCACACAAGAGATTACTTGAAATATTAGAATTATTGGTATAAAAGTAAAACTTTATACATCTCAATGTTATTCATTGCAAAAATGCTGATGGTAATTTCTGTCGTCGCAAACTCTCCTTAAAGATTAGTCTCCGAATGTGGTGCTGATTCTTCTTTGTATGTATGTATATGGTTACAAGTCATGAACGTTTGTGGTAGCATACATTAAACGACTGGAAGCGTTGGAATGTGGTGCTAACAAAGTGTGTTGCATATTGTATAGACGAAAGACGATAAGAATATAACCGTGGTTTAACAAGCTTTTCACTCTAACTTTTAATTATTATAAGAAATTGTTTATTTAAAAATATGTATGTAATTAATAACATTGTTTATGTTTAACCAAATTTATTCTTTAAAAGTTGTTATTATTTACAAGTTTTGCTACTTATTAGAGTATACAATATTGATACATATACATTTGTATGCAATTTCAAAAAAAATCCATAGTGTTTTGTATGAAATGATTGTGAATGATATTAGCTCAATGTTGCATGCTAATGTCGTTTTTTTACCTTTGCAAAATTCCCTACACGAATATAATATTCTACGTATATATCGGAAGAATAAAAATCGCAGCAAAAATGTTCAACTTCGAATTAACTTTCGATGAATTCTTTCATGATCGAATAAATAAATAGGCGGCGTTTTCTCACATCAATTTTACAGCTTTTCCGGTGGCGGCGCCTCTTATAATTCGAATTCACATCGTATGGCCTGAAAATAATGAAAAAAATGCTTTGTTTCCAGTCGGCCGTTAAAATAATTTTCTTTGTTCCTCTTTTACCGGGGGCCCGTCAAACAAAAGATCGCCCTCCCACCACCTCACACTTCGGACACTCGCGCTGAATTTATGTAAAATTTGAAAATTCACGGAGTCCCGTAACAGAGTCAACTTTGGCGCACTTTCTTGTCTGCCCGTAAAGGATATGCCAATTTGCTAAAGTATCGTAAATTATCTTCTCGCCGTTGGCAACACACAATTTATGACTTGGCAAAACTGGCAAGACTTTGCCAACATCGAAAGGTAACCGGAAGATCAAACTTTGATGCGGCTGTGGAAAGTTTTTCGATTTTTTTTAAATGAGCAAGAAATACGTTTGTTAGCATGAATTATTGCCGCCAGTGACGAGATCCGTGATTAACAAGATTACTTAGATTTAAAATTGTTTCGTTAACGATGGTAATTCGCTAGAGTCTTTAAAAATGATGCCGAACGCCTTATGAATAATATGTAAATGTATGTCATGATTTTTTTCCCTCCGTTGTTTGTAAACACTGATTTCACTCATAATAATAAATATGAAAAATCTATATATATCGAGTTATCTTGCAGAGAGGAAACAATATATGATATACAACTCCCTAGCGTGGTTTGCTTACAACTCATCATCTGAAGTCCCGCAGGGGTCAAAATTAGTATTTTTATTACTTATATTCATCGGGTCCTTGTAAATTCTCCATTCTCGCAGGCGATTTAAAAATATTTCGATTCGTTACTTAGAAGGAAGATGTCTTTTTGTTGCAGTCGGACATTTATTCTATGCATGATTGGGCAATATTAAATCGCCTTCTTTTAACTCATCCCGATAAATCATCTATTAACTATATGACGCCTCGAACTTAGACTAGAGAAAGTCCAGACGAACTTTCTGAGACATCTCGTGATAAGGGAGTTTGGATTCTACCTCTGTGCAAAACCCAGGGCATGGGTACAGGGCTACTTGGGGTTTGTACGGCTTAGAAAAAAGGTCGATCTACTTGAAAAAGCACTTTTTTAAGCTGTCGGTTGGTGCAGTATATAACCCTCTTTTAATGTGCGAGTTTCCCTTATGGGCGGCATCTCACTACGAACGAGCTCGTTCGCGTGTGGTTTTTCTTCCGCCAAATGTGATGACAGGTGCTCTTGGTAACTTTCCGGTCACTAGGGCTCTTACTCTGCTCAACCACTTGGCGAACTATGAAGTTGTATTTAATGTAATTTTGTAGCTCTCTTGTATGAGATCTTATAATCTCATGGGATTGATTGATTGTTTAGTTATATATTTTTTTTTATATATATATGTTTACCTATATTTATGTACGTGTTACATATCCTATATTGTATAGTCTACTCTTTTAAATGGTTCTGTGTGTAAATAAAATAAAATAAATACTATGTTTGCATGCAAGGTTAATTAGAAAGGATTTTGATTAATATAGTATAGACCGCTCACCATGCCGTCGTCCATGTTTCTAATGACACAAGGTAGCAGGGCATTGGATCCCGTCTGCGATGTGACGGCTGTGTTGTTCTCCGTTGCAAAGAACATCTTTGGTGCATCGCTGGGGTTACTGGGGTCAGCTGGGGGGAAGGTAGCCGTAAGGTGGTTATCTGGAGGCGGGGCTACCGCCGGCTTCTTGCTTAGGATGGCACTTTGGAGGGCGGCGCTGGAGGGAGTCTCGGGTTCCATCGTAGACATGCCTGTAATCATTTATAGATATTAGTTGCCTTGTTTTCGAAAAAATACATTTTTTTAGTTATATACCTGATTCCGTGCTAATTTAGATTAAAAAAATTATCACCGAAAAGAGAAAAATTACCGATTCAAAAACAAAAACTAATTATTATGTACAATTTTTAAAATAAATTATCACAGTTTTTATAATAAATTTAACCGAGAACCAGTCGCTTTGTTTTTATTTTAAACCGTGAGAAATTTGTTCAGACAAAAAATTAATTTACATTTAATGTCCTAATTGTTTAGGTATTTTTTCACTTGATAGTATATGAAATGTACCCACTGTATAAAATACGTTAATGTAAAATCAATTCGGTGGTTGATGTTTATCAATTGTTGAAAGCTCATTAAAGGCAGCAATAATCATTTTATTTAGGATTATGTATTTATATTATTAACGTATGCCATGATTCTTTTGTTGTAATTTATACCATTTAAATTCTGACGTATGCACATATAAATATCCAGATCCCTAGTTTCATTTAATATTTATTACATAAGAATACATACATGGTTTCATAAAAAAAATAGAACAATTTTTTTCCAGTTCTATTGTCACATTTTATATTTTTATGTAGATATTGGCTTGTGCAGATGGTGTTGACTGTCGCGAAAGATTTACGTGTTTTGAGTATGCTTGGGAATTTTACTTGTAAAAAACATTAGTTGCTGTAGGAACTAAACATAAAAGCACTAACATAAGTATGTAATTACTAAGAATGAGACAAAACTAATATTGATGGATATATATTTTTTTCTTTAAGAAAAACAAAAATTCTGCGTATTTTTTTATCACCTCGTACATAAGTAAGATGGATCCTCAATAAAGTAAAACAAAATCGCTTTGAAAATTTAATTCGGGTGGAAGAATTCCTTGTATGGATTTATTATTAATTCACGCGGTGCCGAGAGTAGAGAACAAATAGTCTGGATAAATCTAGACTGAATATATGAATTCGGGGATTGGTCAAATTCCCGTCATAGGGCTTAAACTATTAAATATACTTTTTGAAATGTGTGCTGGAATGTATTATCATATTATCGCCACGTTTAACGACTAATTACGTATTCTAGTGGGTACAATTTACTAATTCCATTCATAGATAAAATTAAATTTTCCGCAATGAAGTTTTAAAAATAAAACGAGTCTCAGTAATAGTAATAACGCAGCTAATACCGGAAAGAGACCGGAACGATTATCGCCGCGGCTTACTGGCTCTTATCTGTGCGCATCTTAACCCTTTTCCTGACCCGGAATAAAATCCCAGCTACGACCTTGATTTTAGGTATTTAGCAAACTTTTTTTCTACCGACGATAAAAACTACAATATTATTTTATTCGATTATATTCCAGAGAATGTAGGAAGGAAATCGGATTAACCGGTTGATATATTATTTGCTCGGGTGATAAATCACGGAGCACATGTTGTTGGCGAAGGCGGGTAATTGAATCGTCCTCTTGTGATAAAAGTCGACGATGTTTACCGCACCGAAATCATGGACACCCCCCGTCATATCGGAGAAGTCGAACGAGCACAATTTGGGTCAAATTATTAATGTAAATATTTTTAATAAACATGCCAGTGTCATTCCAACGAGGAATATATTTTTAAATATGTGTTCAGATATCGAAAGCCTATCGATAACAGATTTGGTCGTAGTTGTTTATGTTTTGTAATAGTCGTATGCACAGAACACGTTATTTTGAACATAAAGACACATCTGGCTTTATTGCCGAATGTAAAAATATCTACTCTTCAATCAGCTGCCATTCGAAATAATGGCAACACAGGAACTAGGGACACGTTTAATCAGGGACGTGCGGTGCCTTGAGGCAAATAAGCGGCCGCCTCAGGCGGCACCGTAAGAGGGGCGGCATTAGCGGCGAAATAATTTTAACAATTTTAGACAATTTTTTCAAAAATTCTTATAAAATGAATCTCAAATTACCAAAAAATGTCTAATAATAATATTGTTATTTTTATTTTTTTCACAATTGCGGGCAATGATTTTTATAATATTTATTTTTTAGGCTTTTTTAGACAAAAACAACAAATTTGACATGTAGGATTTATATTAACGTGTTATTCGAAAAAAGGTGCCAAATAGACCCATCCGAACGGCACGGCTAGTTTAGATATGCTTACAAAAACTTTTTTGTTTTAAATTTCAAAATTTTGATATTTCAAAATTAGCTATTTGAATTTAACCGATAGCATTAGCTTACAGATAAGCGAGTAAATATTTTCCCTATGCGCTTTCATTTACTTTTCTTGGAAGAAGTTTACAGTTTTTGTTAAGACATCTGTCAAAAAGGTTACCAGCTGTTCGGTATGTATTTATATAGATATTCGGTATGTATTTATTATGTCCGGAAATGTATTTTAGTATAATGGCTTTTTTTAATCAGATATTCAGACTCATCGATTCGACTAGAAAAAGACAGAGAGGAAATAGTTTATATTATTATTTATATTTTAAATAATAAAATAATTTTCGAATATGTTATGTAGATATTTTTAAAATCACAACCCTTTTTAAATGTTAATATTTAAAAAAAATGTTTGAAATACTAATCTATTTTATTATATAGTAATATAAAAAATATAATAGAGATTCAGAAATATTTACAAATTCAAACGTCATACTTATATAACGGAAAATATTGTTTTCTACAAACCACAACTGCGATTTATTCTAAGAAAGCGATTACTTTCTGGAATGTATACCATATTTTTTGGGAAACGTATGCGGGCAAGGTTTCTCGCGGAAACTATTTTTCGTGCGATTAAGGAATACAGTCAACCCTCCTATAACGTTTTCTGTAAATCGCTGTTTCCTACAAAATTCTAATATATATAAGGTAAATTTAGATATTTCGTAAATCTATAATACATTGTCGAGCGTAATAAAGGTCAATGCTCTTTGGTTGACAAGGAATTTTGTAAAAAGCAGCGATTTATAGAGGAAACGCTATAGGAGGGCTGACTGTATGTATTGCCAATGTTTGATTGCTGTACAAATTATTCAAATATATAATTTTTATATTTAATTTCAGCAACAACTGAAGAATCATTGTATACCTATAAAGTATTTCGCATTATTCAAATTTATTATTTTAAAGTCACTTAAATGTCATGGAGGTCTCGCAAACTGGCAGAATTATGCCGTGTATTTTCATATCCCAGACAGCACAATGGAATTTCCTGCCGAAATCAGCATTTTTTAGCACGATTTTTGAATGTTACAATTAGGGGTGGCCATAATGATGCGCATTTATGAATTTATCACCCAATTACGGATGGCGTGTACTTTTATTAGCGGGGTGGCGCGGGTGGAGCGGGAGGGCCGCCGGGAGCCACACGCCCTAATTAATCCCAAAACAAAATGTAGCCGTAAAGTTACCGGGAGAATTGCTTTATTCATTATACGGCCTATTAGGGCCACTCGCCGACGTAAGGAGCGTGTGTGCTCCCGCCCTCGCCGGACTTGACCATGCAAATTAATTCATATATACCTGGGAATTAGGAAATGAGCCCGGGTATCGTTGGTGTGAGGGGCCGGAAATTAAATCGTCGGCCGCACTAATTGAATTTCGATGCGTGAAAGAAATTATTAATTCCATGCACGTTTTTATGCGATATGAGGCGCGATCTTCGTTCTGAAACGTCTGAAATTTAAAAATAATTTCTTAAATATACATTTTATCACTCGAGGACACGTTTATAAATCGTCGACAGTCGCCCTTCACAATGCAATGTTTGGTTTGAAATATGCAGAATTTTCGCTTTGCCTCAAAAAACCTTATTTATTGATTCATATTGCAGTTGTCTCATTTAATTGCACACGTGATAGCGCTTTTTCAAATCAAAAGCAATTTCTGTATGACGCTTAATTATTTTCTTGACTTTTCGATATTGTCATAGGTCGTCGATGTGCTAGGGCGTAATATTCCCGAAACGGCACAACACAGTATTTCGTTTTTATACCACATTTAATGCATTTTTTGCATGGTTTCATGTTTTTTTGTTATATTTCCAAGAAACACGTGACACCGTGACAAAACGTAACACCATTTCGTCAGCCAACATAAATGTCCAACTATTCGTTATCGTTTTTTTTATCGCAGTCTCTGGAACATATCCCGAGTGCAAATAGACGATTGAATTTGAATGGTAATTTAGTTGTAAACTCTTTTAGTGGCATAACGTGTATTAATAATATTATTATTTTGGGGGTTATTGACGGCACAGCGGAACGTGACGGAAAGTCTGCGTTCGAGCTCACTCTGCACTAAGTCGCTGGCTGGCATTACCTTGTCCGGCACCGCCGACCACGAAGAGGAGCAGCATGGTGGACCAAAGGTGACCGGCGCCCCTCGAGGTCCCCTCGCGGACGGCCCGGTCGGTCATCCTGCCCGGGGGAAGCTGGGTTCACTCGCTCGCCGTTAACATTTTAACGAGGCCACATCTCACACTCAATTACGCGAGCCTCTGTTACACACCAGTCCATTATACCCGTGTTCCTCACGATTAATTACACAGGGATTTTTAATCACAAGCGCCTTCAGCGGTACACTCGGCTTACTTATCTCGTACATCAATTGTTTTAAGGAGACCAGATTTTTCAGTCGGGTCCGTGGGACGCCATTGGGATGAACTGAAAAAAAAAACAAATAGGTTACTGAAAAATGTATACATACAATATTTAAAAACATCTTTGGGTTCAATACAATACAGGCATGTTATTATTTATAATGAAAACAAAATGTATAATCAGTAAGTAAACCGTTAAGTACAAATACATTTTAATCTAATTGAAAAAAAAATAAGACCAATCATTACATTTAAAACAAGTTTATGGCATTTAGTTAAATATTTTTGGAGCAATTAATAAAACAGTAAATTATTAAATAAAAAAGTATCAGAAAAATGGCGAGGACGAATGTATTACTGTTTCAACTAAATAAATTACACTTTTTATGTAACAAATATAATTAACGTCGAAGGTTTTTATTGAATTCGTATCAAATTGTAATTCTATAAAAACCTTTTTATTTATTAGGTTCATTATCGAATTTGATGCAAATTGCCCAAGGGGTGCGACTTGATTGGTTTGCGAAAAAATACAGAAATAAGCTTTGTTCCAAATGACAGAAAATGTAATTTCAATTTTTCTTGATCGACGGCAGTCAACTATGTATGCACGTACAATAAAATATTTTTATGACGACAATATTCACATTTATGAGACAATTAGCGCATTTCGTTAAGAATTCCGCGAGCTCCCAGATCGATCGGTGAAACGGCGTCATTTGCTCTCGTTGCGACCGCAGGGAGACTTTAATTAAAAAAACGCAAACATTTTCAGACCCATTTAACATCGATAATCCATTGCGAATTATTCTGCAAAATTTACATGGAAACGGTGACCGGAGGCATTTTGTTTTGGAATTTAAATAAAAAACACACTTGGACCGACGCACAAAAATAAAGAGACGAAATTTGCATGGCAACAATGGTGATGACTATGTTTAATGCGATTTTATGATCCGTGCGATTAAACGATGATGACATGTCGTAAAGTATATGGCGACGTCACACATTTAAAATAATTTATTTTTATCTACACATGTAATTTAATGTCAATGAAATGGCAGCGGGCAATTTTGGCCCCCATCGTTTGCTCGGATTTATTGCCATTTAGCTGGGGTTCGGGTCACGGTGTCATAAAATTGGATCGCGTGCAAATTTGTATTGTGCTCGCCATTAAATCTTTATCGGAATCAAAATGTCATACGATTTTGTGTACACGTCTTCCGGATTAATGTCATGCATCTCCAGGCACTCCCCCGGGACGTCTAGCAGGAACACTCGGATAATGGAACAACGAGACATGACAACATAACAACTGGAATAAGCTTGCACGGCACCGCGTTGTGTCAGTAAACAACTCGCGGCTGACTTTGTAATAATGGAATTTAATTTCGGCATCGTTACGTTAGTGCCGTTACCCTAATGGATGAATCGGTTGTTATTCGTCTGAGAACAGTGACCACGGTTTTAGCAAAATATGCAAATGTGTGTAATTAAAATAGGGCTCTAACAAAATAGAGCGTAGACTTGTGTATTGTCCCATAAATCAACACCCAAATAGATATATTTAAAAAATACATATCAGGGTAAAATGTATAATCCCAAAAGCGATAACGAACGCATACGTCACTGCTTGCATCTTTCGACGAATCACTATGCCATCTAGGCTACGGAAGTCATTAACTATATGCATGGAAAAGTTTTAAATTTCAAAAAAATTCTAATTGATTACCGTTTATATAAATCTAATCGGAAAAGTGAATAGGATGAGTATTTGCGTCATTTAAAGAAATGCGCGCGTGAACAGTTCTTTATAATCCTGATAACGAACCCTCCTTCGTTTGGTATAACTTGTAACAACAATGTTTGTCGAATAAAACGATAGCTTTTAAAAAAATCGAACAGCCATTCCAACTCCGAAACTAGCATTAACATTACGACAGGTTCTATTTTGCATTTGTTGGGATATTAGAGAGATCAATATCGTTGAAACGAGGTGAAACAATAACGTCAAAAGTCTATTGGTGAGACTCGACTTGAAGTTAAAAGAAAAATGTCATAATTTAGTCAACGTAGTGGAGTAATACTACAACAAGCAGAATTACCCGCGAAAAAGTTTTTTAAACAAAAAAATATGGATCACTTAATATAAATATATCTATAATTTATTATTTTTAAGGAATGAATGCAAATTGCACATCATTTCGTAATAAGATATTTTTAAATTTAACTAGGGGTTGCATTTTTTACGATAATTTACTAAATGCTTAGAGATTGTTAATTTTAATTGTCAAAAAGTAGATCACCAATGGACCCTGGTTCTTAACCCTTTCAATGCGGCGGTTCTAAACACGATTCTGCATCTGAGTGCGGCGGCCGTTTTGGACCAAATTATTTTTTTGGCGAGGTAAATTTATATTCACTGTTTACCGCTATATTAGACCATTTTCCCTACCGTTTATGCAAACATGTTGATTGGGATATGTTCTTTCATCTCAACTAAAAAAATAAATTCGATTCGCTTTATTTTCGTAATAATAAATCGAACAAAATATCAATTGCTCAAACAGAGATTAAGTGAGAAAAAAATGGGAATGCGAATCAAAATCAAAAATGGAAATGCAATTTTCTTATACCTTTACATCCGTACACGTGTGTATGGAACATAATGTACGTGGAACACCCTTAACAACCCCTGAGCCGAGATACGTCACCGATACTACTGCGGAGATTTGAATCGTTACTATTCATATTTACATATTACATGTTTCCTATAAATTTCTTGTAATATGTTGTATGTTTATTGATAGCTGTGTTTATTAGCTGATTTTTAAAACAAACACCATCCCTTAACTCGGTCTAGTTTACATGTAACGACAAGTTAAAGTTTTAAAGAATCTCGCGCATGTACGACATGCGGCCGCACCCTGGCACGATTTGTATGCGCATGTACGTCATGCGCCCCGCACTGAAAGGGTTAAGGAACGCATACATCCAACAACACTCTCTAACTTAATTAAAAAATATGCCATCCCGTTTTATGAAATCTCCTTTTCATACTTTTTGATTTTTTATATTATTTTTTACTTTATTAACTGGTGTTCAAATGGCAAACTCTCGCTGCGTCAGAGCCTTTGCGACCGAGGGTAGATTAGTATGAAATCCCTAACTTAGCCATAAAAAAAATCGCAGTCATCAGTAAAAAAAGCTGAATATCAGACAACAATCATAGAAAAAAATGAAAATAGATAATGTCTAAAAATTTTGTTATAAATAGACCACTGCTAAGACACCACTACATTCATTATATATTGTCAGATTTTAAAATATGCAAAAAAGGGGTCCCATAAAAAAAATCTGTGAAAAAATCTTGGTTAAATAAAACGATTCGGTTTATATCTGATCAAATTCTCGTATTACGAATGTAAAATTTTGTACTTTAAATATATATTCATTCCTAAACGTTTTATTATAAAATGGCTTGGAAAATAAAATATTTATTCGTTAATAATTTAAATAAAATTCTTTGCCGTCAACGTTAAAGCAACGTTCACAGCCCGAATTATTTATTATCCAATAAACGAGACACAGGTGTGCTCCTCTTCTTTCACTCCATTCTTTATTTTCCAAATTCTTTTTCGAGACAACAATGAGTAGTAATTAAATTTATACCAAATTTATTTCAGAATTAAATGGCAGAGGGCGTAATTTATTACGTTTGGGCACGGTTAAAAAAGTAGAAAAAGTGCACTTTTTTTATTTTATTAAAATTTTAAAAGACAACGGACCCATTAATTTTAAGCAGTGTAACACATTTTACTAAATCCTAATTCTACAAAGGTTGTTACAATACATGTTCGTATCCGCGTATATGCGCCGTAAGCCTTAATTATGAAACTTTGCGTGATGAAATCATATATGTAATTTTTGAAGGAAACGTTTCGTTATCCTTTAAAGATACAAGTTTCTAAGTTTGACGTGGAGTTTGGCGAAACGAGCTGAAATCCAGGCCCCATATCTCAAAGGGTTTTAGTCATAATTGCCTAGGAGGAAGGAGAAATGGGGGGGGGGGCAGTTGAAATGGTATCGTTCTCGACAATCGTACCAACTTGAAACAGTTATATCATCCAATTAGTTATTATGAAAATTTCCACATTTTCATGATAAAAACGCCCCTTTGACCTCCCACTGAAAGTAATCAGTTTTGTAGAGTTGCGCGATTGAAATATTAGTGCCCGGAGTAATTGTTAATATTACTAGGGGTTAATGTCTTTTTCATTTCGCCCGAGTCTGTATGGTATTAATTATTTGCGAGTCGCGTTTCAGTCGCTAAATCGGTGCCGGGAGAAAATTTTAAACGGTTTATTAAATTATTTAATTTAGTCGAAGCGGAAGTGCTCAGCGTAGAGCAATAATCTGCCCTTGTATGTAAGTGGTGTAATGGGGTGCGATTAAACCAAATCAGCCCTTGTAAGTCAAACGTGACCTTATCAATCGACGCTATTTCGGGACGAGTGGCTTAGGTGAGGGCGACGATTAGCATAATAATAATATTATTGCCAAACGGAAAATACACGTGTACCCTCTATAGAGGCGCGATATTTGTTCAGACGTCGATATAAAACAGTTTCTCAAAACCATATTTTCCGTCGACAATAAAAAGCTACGGAGAACCTTCGTTCTCCTTCACTCGATTTAATTTGACGAGATGAGTCGTCATTAAGCTCAGTGCCCTTGATTGAGGGCCCCGACCTTACGGCCGGACGAATAAAACTTAAACTGTCCTCCTTAGTGTGGTTGTTAAGGGCCCGGGGCTCTAGCGCGTCGGCTATTCGACCTGCCTTACTTTATCGGTCCATCAAAATTTGTTTTGCTAATTAGCCGTAAAATTCGGCACTTTCGTGTAACGGATAATAAAACCATTCGGAAGTCTTGTTTTTTTAATTTTATTTTTGAAATCGTATTTGATTTCTGAATTTTAAATTTAAATCCCCTGAATGTGCAAAAGATTTTTTTTAATATTCGTTCTGTTTATTCTGTTAATAAATAAACGTATATTTTACTAATAAAATTATAAAATACTTCTAGAAGTGCCGGTTCTTTTTATTCCATTATATTGACCTATATGTTCAGTGTTTTTAAAGGTACTCCCCATATATTGTACGAAATTTGGGTCACTTAATTTAGTGAATGTTAAATTTGAGCGACATTGCCGCCATTATTAATATTTTCATTTGCAATGAATTTGTAAACACTCTCTAAAAATAATATTATGCCCAATTTTGGTAGCATAATTATAAACTCCACCCCAAATGAGTCTGCACGCCCGGCCCAGACGGGTGACGTCACTATTACGTTTAGTTGTAAAAAAATAATTTCCGTTCTACGATAATATCATTTAAAACAAAATTATGATAATGTTTTCCATATTATGTAATCATAATTTTACAAAAATATGATGGATTAAAATTTGATCACTTTTTAGCATTTTTTAATACTTTAAGTCTTGAAGCGACTAAATATCATTATTGCTATTATTATTTTTTTTTATACATAAACTGTTAATCCACTTTTCCTCATTTCTGAGCAACGTGACCATGTACATGATTCCTCTTATGGAGGACCAATGACATGGTTTTCATGGGAATATACTGAAGCTACCCAGTTTATATTTTTGACAATGACAATTCATTCACCCCTCTGTTGACTGGTGTCACTAATATTTTTTCAGAATGGTCACCCATCCAAGTACTATCTGCGCTCAGTAGCGGTTAACTTGACAAACATAATTTAATAAAAATACAAATTGAATAAAAATAGCCAAAAACAATATTTTTTTTAGTGGAAAATGACTGTAATTAACAAGAAACAAGTATCGAGGTAGCATTTTTATATGATGTTTTTTTATATGAATATTTTATTATTAAAAAAATGTAATACATATCCATGTTTTAGATATATAATAATTTCGAACAGAACCCGAAACTATGTCATTATTTAATAGCGAATTTAATTAGTTCATGATGTGTCGCTTGAGCCCTTCCGTCCCTCGCTCTCTGCGATGACAATGTTTGGTTTGCATTCATCTCCGCGTTGGTATGTGCTTGTTCACTGCTTTATTACCGCTATTGTATTGTATAGTATTAGTACTTAACTGTGGAGATTAGTTTCGGAGATTATCTCAATATTAGTATTCTGCCAGGTCGACTAAGGGGGTTTATTTAACGCTTCCTTTTCTACCAAATTTAAACTCGTACGAGACGAAAATTATCGTTGTTATTATGTGAGGTTTAATGGAAAGTGATTATCGCAAAATATTTGAACATTATAATAAATTGTCACGTTGTGGAAAACCACATCTAAATGAGGTAAAGACTATATAACTATTATTATTATTTATTTATTTTAACTTCGATGCATTGATGGCATAACAGAAACAAATCCCAAGCCCCATTCCTCCATATAAAGATTCGATAAAGTTTCTAAAGATGCAAGGTAAATAAGTCTCATACTAATATTCCCCCAGTGTCAAACCACGACACTGGTTAAATTTATATTATTTGTTTTATAATTATTTAACCAAGGATAAATGCTTTAAATTAATTGATTCCAACGCGCAAAAGCTACCTACATTTTTTTTAACCATGCTAAGGTATTAGGTCTCCACCTCTCACATGCTAACTTTTTCTTCCTGGCCAATTTCATGAAAAATTCCCTGAATTCGTCGGAAAATCAACCTCTTACTATTACTATCTTAGCTCAGTCGCGAATAAGTATGTTACCTACAAGCTATAACAAAGATTGATTACAATAAATGTAGGTAATAATAGCCAAACTATTTATTTACATCAATTAATGGCTACACTATTTTTCGACTTTCGATTCTTGATAATATACAAAGCTAATTGACGCTTGCTTGATTCTCAATAATAATATTTTGAATACTTTTACATAGATTGTTTTGCGAGCGACGTTGACTGCTATCAATAAATTAAAGCCTATCAAAGCGTTTTTTTTATCAAAGCTTCATCCTCCATAGTAGCTTATTGAAAACGTAACAATAAACAAATTAAGATGATTATCTGGGGCCTTGTTATCTCTCACAATACCGAAAATCGTTTTGTGAAGAATATTACGATTGATTTCCATTAGGAATATTGTTATCTCAGAATTTTCCAAGATGTGAATATACATTTTTTTTCAATGTAGACGTTCGAGATTAATCAAGCGCTATGGTGTGGGTCTCTTTCAGCATAATATAAAGAGTGATTAAAAAGTGACTGAAGACACGCCATTAGGAATAAAAATGAAACCGACTGAAAAAAATAATGAATCATAAAGAAAACATATTGATTGATGGCGATGTTTTTGTCGGAATAAAATAAATATTTACTTTTAGCAGATTAAATAGGAAAATAATCCTAATATTTTTTTTGTCCTCCTTGAGAAAAAAAATGTTTATCTCAACTAATTAAAAAATATATATTGCAATGATTCGCGGCTGTTTAATCTGAAATGTTTGGTCTCAAGGCAGCAAAATTATTTTATAAAAAATGCGTTAACACGCTGAAAGTTGAAATGCCTGGCTTTCATAACACGGCGTCCATTATTATTTTCATTTTGGTTACCGCAAAAAAATTATCTTTTCGACGTTAACGACGAGTTTACAAGCATTTTTATTTTCACGTTAAACACAAGCAAAGGTCCAAATAAAGGCGGCTTTATTATTTTTATGTGTCCCGTTAAAAAGAATCCTTTTAATATAAGATTTAATTCCCTTGTTCCCCCATTAAATCAACGTATTTTATTTTTGCACGTTTTAAACTTTTAATGAGCGTCTTTTTAATATACACTTTCCATGACCAAAGTTTCCTTTGGATATTTAAAATATATATGTTTAAATGTATTAAATAACAAAGTGTTATCCTAAAAAGATACATTATCACCGGTTAAGATTATCCCTGGCTTTATATTCTCGCCCGGTGGTTTTCCGTATAATTTGAATTGTTTTAATATGGTAATTTTCCTATCCCTTCGTAGATACCAAGGTCTCAGATAGTAGTTTCTAAATTACTACCGGTTGTAAGCTTAAAATTATTACTTTTTTTCAACATATAACCCAATTTCATTGTTTCCGTATAAAGGTAGAAAATTAATTCCACAGGTGTAAAGCACTTTATTGTAGCAACGCGAAAAGTATGCAATAAGTTTGCAAATAAAATATGTGTTCCGATAAAGAAAATAAATATTATCTATTGATGAAGTAACATTATCACGCTTGATACGTTGATTGGCCCCATGCCGTTTGCTAAATTGACAAATTACTGTATAACTCTTACCGGTGTACAGTTTTAGCAGATCTAAGTTTATTGTGATTGTAAATACAGAACTTTTTGAGTGTAGATAAAGTACAAGTGCCGATCATAAAAATGTGGAATAACAAACTCGTCTTATTAAATAAAGTTGTGTTGGATCGAGCGTTATAATGCCGAGAGTTATTGGAACCGAATAAGATAATAACACTTGTCAATTGCACGCTCAGTTAGGAAAACTTTCGGGAAAGCGTTTGAATTGCCACGAAATAATTGAAGATATATTTTATTGGCTCTATTAACGCTTTCCGAACCATAAAATATTATAAATGTAAATATTATGTATCAATAAATAATTCCAAATCGGCAAACTCGCCAAACGATTATCTACCACTCAACGGGGTATTACTTAATAAATATTTCAATTATGTTCATTAAATACTTTGGTTTGTATCCCTTTAATTGTCAAAAAGCATTATACATCTGTATCCCAATATCAGGATATTGATTTTGTCATAATATAATCTATCTTACGATTTACGTGATAGGTTTATTATGTGCAAATTGACTTACGGGGTTTTTAATGCGTATTAAATGTAAGATAGATTCTAAATTAAATAAATCGTGTATATTATTTGCGCGAAATAAAATCAGTTGTCATTTAGTTATATGATGATTATTGGACGAACGTCATTACAGTATATTCTAAAGCGCCACTCTCCCAACTAAAGAATTTCAGATTTTTTGATGTGCGGTTAGTGGACAGGTACCCTTACACTCACCCTCTGGCCAATATTATATCAAATTTCCTGTAAGGTTACCCATCCAAGTACTATTTGAGCTCATTGGCGGCTAACTCATAATATATTGTTATTACCTACAAGCCTCAATATCACCATTTGAACCCATCGCTTGTTAGTAGTAATACTTCTATTAAAATAGTGATAGTCAACTGTAACTGAGTGCGAGTTCTATTCAGATAGATGAACCTTCCGAGGAAATTCTGCGATCAAATAAATTTTCGTATAATCAATATCCATCTTACAATAAATTAAATTGTCAAAATAAACTAGAAATAAAGATCGATGTCTTTTAGTAGATGGCCGAGTAGTTTACGGAAATCTGTCAATATACAATATAATCCTAAGATTGAGTTTTCAATAAAAGAGGAAATCACAGCCACGTTTTTAAAAAAATATTATTAAAATAATTTTAAATTAAAAGTATGGAGGTGTGCAATTTATGAAAATTTTAAATATAACTCTATTAAGCGATTAAAATTGCTATGGTTTGTTTTATTTAAACAATGTGAAAAGATGATTTTGTTTTATTATTAAATACAAAAAATTCACAACGCTGAATGATTGAGATTTTAAAAAGTCTTTTCAGCGCTTGACTGTATTCTGTGGCCAGAAGGATATTGAATTACCCGAGTTCGAATGTATACAATCGATAAAAGCACTCGGGGATTACTACATGCTGTCTATTAGTGTACGGCAAAGGATTATGGATCTTTGTTTTAAATCTACGCTAAAATTACTGTACCAATTCAAGATTTCGGGCAAGATTTTTGGATCCAATAATATCTCGCCTGACGCAATTATGCAAATTTATTATAAAAAAATATATGTCTACGTAGCCGAATAATATTTTTTGTATACGTGTGCGAGACGGTATAATCCGTCCATATCCATTTTTGGTAGAATTACAAGAGAATTTGCCTTCTCGCCAGTGGAGAGAACTGCTTTTATGGTCACATTTCAAAGATCTATTGTAGCAATTAAGGCGGCAGTCAAAGTTCTGCAGCTAGCTCAGTTACCCGAGGGTAACCCAGTATAAATCTGGTAATATTTTCTAAATTATTGGGTACATACATAAATTGAATCATTTTAATTTTTTATGAAATTGTATCACGTTTTAAATAAACAAACGAAGATTTTTACTCAGCTTATAAAAAGCGCGAACAGACTATTAAATATATTTTTAACTTTATTATTATATTTTGAAATTTAGATGTCCGTTCCGCAAGTGTAAACATCAATTTTCGTTTATTAAATTTACTTTGCGATATATGCTCTTCAAATAAATAAAGAATCAATAATTTTCTAGTAGTTGTAAAATATTTTGTTATGTAAAAATTGGTTACTTAAAGGCATGAGAATTATTTTGAGCTTTCCTATAAAATTTTCAAGATGGCTGACGCTCTGGTTAACAAAGCGAACAATATTAAATTTTATATGAATTTATATATTTGATAGTAAACTGATTTTACTGCCGCTGACTAGGAAGAAAATGTAAGTTTGAACCTCGATTAAATTTTTAAAAAGGTTACTCTACCGTAGTTCTATTAAAAGCTTGTTAATTATATCTTTATAAAATTATAATTTACATTTCTGAAAATAATAAAGGGCTCAAATCAATTTTAACGCGTCGATACGTGTTCACAACGTCAACTGACCCATAATATTGTCGTACACTATTCTTTAAAGACAGCAATTTAATACAAATTTGACAAAACATATTTTTCGAATTAATACGAATTTTCATTTGAATGTATACATTTAAAAATAATTTTTATGAACCTTGGCTATATTTGAGCACGTTATTTTTTTTATTGATTCATAGTACTCGAAATATTCGACTGCCTATTTGTCAAAAATAAAGCAATTGTTAAGTTTCAATAAAATCAGTGTGCACTGCGTATATAGAAAACAACAATTTCCACAAATTCAATTTTCGCACGAAATCAGCGAGTTGGAAACCCAATTTACTGATAGCCACCTACTTTCGTCGAACGCTTTTCACACTTTTATATATATTTGTAGTTGTGGCCCGCCTTTTCTTGAATCATTCCTACTATTGGGAATAACATTTGATGCACAATGGGAACGAACGAATTATTAGAACGCGCGTGTACTCGATGGCCAACAATGACCGACGCGTGTAACTCAGATTTCTATCGATTCTATTAATATTAAGTATCGAGGGTGATTCGGAAAATAGGTTACTCGAAAAAATGTATTTTACGTCGGTTTATTAGTTATGTACATATATAGTGCATTTAATTGGGTATGCGCGTATAACTTAATAATCTTTAAATAAATAAATAACAATTTTTAATTATGTTTTTACATCCGTGCGTTGAAAATGTATTTAATTTATAAAAAAAGGATCTTCCATAAATAACGATAGAAATAATTGTATAGGAAGGTGCATGGACATGTGTGTAGACTTACTTACGACGCCGAGTGAAGGCTTGCACACATGATTTCACTATCGATTTAATATCTCGTCTAATCCAAAACAGAATGGTCGCGGCTTTCTTTGGCGAAAGTTTGGCAGAAGCACGAGAGGGCTCGCGGGCGAGGGGGCCCGCAAGCGGTGCAGTGCGCGGGCGGAGGCCGACTGGCGGCGCCCGGGGCGGCGGGGGGCGCCGGCGCGAGGCGCAGGCGCCGCTCGGCCCCGCGACTGATAACAGCCTCCGACGCCGTTATCAGCGTCGCCGTCCCGTGATCCTCGTTAACGCATCTCACTTGACGCCGATTAGATCGTATTAGCCTGCGTCACCATCGATCCCGCCCTCCGACGAATCGGATCCTCTCTGTCGACGACGCTGAGCCGACAATTTCCAAATATTAATAATAACTTTCTTACGTATCCTACGGATTTAAAACAATAATCAATTTAGTTATTTAAGCTACTGTCATAAAAGTTTTTAATTACCCTAACGAAAACGATCGAAAGAATCAAGTAATCAGTTCTGCTAAAATACGTGCCGTTTTTTATATTAGTAAATACCAGTGTAATGGCTTGTAGGCACCATACATATTATTTCGATAATGTAAGTTAACTGCGTATGAGCTAAGTTACTACTTGGATAGGTGTCCGACGAAAAATGGGAATCCAGGATATTCTTTATGACACTGGCCAGGGGATATGTAAGAGGAAGAAACCATGTATGCTTTATAAAAATATTTATAAAGGTTGTTTGGTGCATTCAAATTAATTTATTGCCATCTATCCTTTGTTTAATAAATAATTTTAAAATAACAATCAAAAACCCTGGTTACCAGCAAAAAAAAACATTACTTTCAAAAATGAGCTAGTGTCATGATTTGACACTGGGGGGAATATTAGTGTGAGAGATTCACTCCCCTTGCATATTTAGAATCTTTATATCCTTTTTATCCATGCATCATAGTCAGATAAAAAAGAGCCAATATTAAATGAACAGGATTTTATAATTATATATTTTTATTCTAAATCAATTACAGTTTATCACCTGTTTAGCAGTTATTGAATTTCGTAATTAAAATTAAAAATTATTTGATTCTGAGGGAATAAATGAAGAAAGCTAATTTTTATTAAAACTGCTATAGAACGGAGTTAAAATAAAATCAGAAGAAGCGAAATCTCAACCTCAAAGTCCTAATTTTTTTTATGGTGTCTTTTGCCCATAGGGGTCTCGCGTTGTTGTGCTGAAATAAGTTCTGGGCGCGTTTGATTGAATTTCTTCCTCAATCGCTCTAATTGTGAACAGTACATATCTGGATTAATCAATTCAATCTTTAGCAGCAATTAAAACGATCCACTTTAAATCCCACCACAAGGACAACATTACTTATTCCGGAGGCAACAAGGGCCTGTCTTTGTCGTAGTCGTCATTTGTCTGAACCAATGCCATTTTGGTTTTTTAGTTCCATAAAATATTCACTTCTCGTCTCTCGTACCATTGCATTTAGGGAAAGCTCAATTTCTGGTCCTGCCGGATGGAATGTGCAAGTATTGACACGATGCATGCGATTCGATTGCGTCAGTTAGTGTGGCATCCGTTGGTGAAGTTTCGAAACTCTCCCAATCGCTAACGATGCCTATACACAGTTAAATGAGTTGAGGCCTAGATTCACTACTAGCAAATCTTGTAGAACGTCATTATTCAGTGATTTAGGCTTCTGACGACCTGGTTCATTCGGTTCTATTGAAATGTGAAAACCACTTTATGTTTGTTCTTTCGGAAACACAGTTATCCCCGTACATATCACAAATGATTTTACGAGCACTGGCGGCCGATTCACCATTTTTGAAAAAATAATATATATATCGAATTTGTGTTAAATTTATTTCATTTTGTTTTTTCTAAAACTAAGAAATTTATAATATATTTTAAAAAAATGCTGCGTATATTTGGCACAATCTATATATTATCTAATAAATCTAGGTCATAGTTGTTATGATTTCGCATTTAATTTAACTTCTTAGCTTAACACATTTTGGGTTAGAAAATTTCCCTTTGTGTTTTATAAATTATTGATTACCTGATTTTATTACGCACATATATTTCAAGAGTATAATTTAAATTAGGGCTGATAAATTAAGGTTTTACTGTTTCACATTTCATTTATTATAAAATTTTTCAATACATTTAACTTTTTATTTAAAGAAAATATTCTCCGCTGGTCTAGACCGGTGTTCTTCCAATAAGCCGCTATCGGTCCGCGATCCTCACCTACTTTCTAACTCTTGCTTTTATTTGTCTTTCCCTTAGGCCGGTCCGCAGACGTAATATTAGGGTAATAAAGGTCGAAGAATCCTTATGTCGACAAAATATTATTTTTTCATTACATAATATATTTATGTAGTGCGCGATTTTTTACTATTTATACGATACTTGTGAAACTTTCTATGGGCATCGAATGTGACGTTCAATGTAATTATCGACATTAACAATCTACCACTAAATAACACAACTCGTCAAATACAATTAGTGGGAATTGTATAGTTATTATTTTTACGTAGATATAAACCAGTCATCGTTCCACTCTCCGACCAAAAGTTTATGTACTGCGGTTTTTTTTAACATAAAACGATACAAAGTAACAACGATAGTAGTTTTATACATACATACTTATTATGTGTAATATTTGATAAGAATACATGTGTATCCATTATATACATATAATTGAAATATGTATTGCCTACTGAAAACTTTCTCTCAATGTAAAAACTTTCTTATATCCATATAACAATACCTGGCTACGGTATGTAATGGCGAGAATTTTTAAAAATGTTCCGTTGGTATTATATATCGTATATATTTTTTGTAATGTTTCCTCCGCGAGTTTCAATGGATATAGAGGAAAAGTTTCAGTTTTCATCCGACGACATTATGAAAAAAAGACAAACATGCCATTACTATGGTGATTTCATTTGCGTTTCAGTTTTTTGAGAGAGAGCTCGGCATTATTTTCCTTTCGGAGCAGATAGTCGACCACTAAGACGTTTTAGTTTTTTTTACAAATTCTTATTTCTCTGTCCAAAATGTATACCAAACTTTTAATTCCGGCCGATAGTGTTCTAATGGATATGTTCATTTGCCGATAGCCAAACTTAATAATACTAATATAATACATTACATTTTCTGTCGAGACAAGTCAAGTATAAGTCACTGGAAATTAATGCCGTCCCATTTTTTTCTAGAAACTCTATCAATGATATAAAAAAATAATACCAAAAATATTCAATTTAAATAAAAAATTCACTTTCACACACATAAATACACTCGGGGGTTTTTACGACCGCTTGTTTTTTTACCCTAATTCTATCCATTGCGGGTATGTATCGTGTAATGGAATGTTCTCGCACTTTAACGGCTCAATATGAATTTTACCGGTGATTAAAGTTTGTTATAAAAGAAATGAGGGGAGTTAAATGATCTCGTAGATTTGAATAATACTGATGATGATTCCGACGGAAGTATGAAAATGTATTGTCATTAAAATTGAATTCGCATATATAGTTATATATCTATTAACTGTTCATGTCAATGCAACGGTAAATATAAAGTACACGCTATACCTGTCAAATGCACCACATTCGCTGCTGTAGACATCACTAGCTAAATTAACATTTATTTGCCATTCCGGTCCGATTTTAATTTTTGGGTTTAATATTGAATCGTTACGAGGGTCTCTCGGAGGGTATACCACCATCTACGACGACTGCCTCCCGGGGATTAAATCAACTAATATAGGCCCGAACCCCAGTATCAATATCGGCCGGTTCAGTTCTGAAGATTGTGATAAATCCCCTAATACACTGAAATCTCCAGAGATGCTATATCGATAATTCGGGTTTATCCAGTGTGCTCGCTAGTTAGTAAGATTTGCATAAATTAATGGTTTGCTCCCTTAGAAATTATTCAGTATACCCCAAAATTCATCAAGACGATTCAATTAATTTCTATCGACTTTATTACATCGGTATTTATCGTATTTTTTTGGATTTAAATCACAACGATGTTGCCCTTTGACTGCGGAGCCGCCGCCCACTGGGAGTATATTTCCCTTGGAACGGATTCAAAGTGACAGTTTTGGCGCGAAATGGTCCCGGGATCCCATTGTCCCGCAAAATCCCGGCCTGCCCTTGTGCTCTCCACTTTTGAAAAGGTATTCAAAATTAACTTCCTGTTAATTTATGTAGAAAAACGTATCTAGACAATCGCGTTTTGTCCTAATCCCCAGTGCGGGGTTAAATAACATTAGGGCTGTCAGGTGCGAGACGGCAAATAATTTGTGCTGATTATCAACGCTTTCAATGAAATTCAGTGACATCTGAGATGGCACAAATTTAATCCTATTGAAATCAAATTAAAACTATATACGTATTTTTAATTGATTTTATAAAAGTAATAATGTGTAGAATACATACACATGTAGAATAGCAACGGAAGAAGTGATAGCAGATACACCAAGTTTTACCTAAATTATGATAATACAAATTTAAGGATTATAATAATCATATTTTTTATTTCCGTTCTCAATCTGTATTATATAATAATAACTATAATTTAAATGTTAAATGTGTTTAATTGATTTTATTTCATAGCATATCAACTCGTCGACGGTCATAATTAAGTCGGTTCGTCAACATTTGACGATGCGAGGCTCACTGAATATTTTTTGGTGGAAATGAAAATATGTAATCAAAACCAATCTTTATATGAGATATAAAAAGTTGTATTTTTCAGACAATATCGAGCCACTTCACCTGAAGAAAGGCGGGCTGCTATTCCTCAGGTCATATAAATGTCATTAGGCCGTCGCAATAACCGTAAAATCGCTGAAATATGTTTCGCCACACCGAACATTCGCCAATATTATAATTTTCAGACGTACGGCCGATCGCTGCAAAAGCGATGGTAATCTTGTATTGCTGGAAATAATGTTCGTTCTTGTAAATTACGGCTTTGGCATACAACTGCGGTTGTTATACAGTTTTAAATTTTTGAGCTAAATTTAATAAATTCCATCGTAGCTTTTTAATCGATGCTCATCTAAAACTAGAAACATTACGTGCAGGTTGCACGCCGAATGCAAAGTGTATTTCTTATTGGTTCATATTGCTGTTTCCATTCGCAGTTCGTGCCATAGCAATATTTCAATATTACGAGTATTGTTATCTATTCGTATAATACATGTACTAGTATGTACATGTATTCTAGTGATAAAATCTATAAATGTATTTTTTTGTTATTATATATAACAAAATTTCAAAAAATACAACTTTAATGTATTTCATGATGGCTTTTTGCGCGCGACATAATATTTTTATGAACATCCTATACATGTAGATATTTTGTACAAAATTCTTTAACGCGAAGCAAAAGACCCTCTGCGTCCAATATGCGTTCAATATTATTTTTTCGCGTTCAATTTTCCGTCAGGTTGGAGTTATTGAAAATTGATGCGGTATATTTACTCATAGTGAAAAAAAACTAGCGATATTTAGAATCTCTTAAAGCTCCTTCTTTCATATCTGTCCAACGTTGCCAAAGTACACTTGGCAACGAAAAGCGTTTCAGACTCCGTTTCACCAGCACTTTCGTGATTTTTGTAACCCATTAGGCACCATTTCAATCTTACTTGTACAATAATGTTTTTTTTCGTTCCATTCCGGCTCTGTTAATTCCGTTCCGATGCCTTCTCTGCTGATATTATTAGCCCGCTTCTCGCTAATTTAATACATCGCCTTAACCTGAAGGAGGCTCGGATGATAGCCCGACAAAAATGTTAATTTTTTTAATGGCATACTTAATTCCAGTTAATCGGATTTATCGTTGGAAGGTAGAGATTGAATTGATCGAGAGGTGTATTTGGTAAATCTAACATATAGGTACATCGAACCTAACCTAAAATTGTATAAAATGTATCTTTATAAATTTAACTATAAAATATATATATATATATATATATATATATATATATATATATATATATATATATATATATATATATATATATATATATACCGACGCACTATTAAATAATCTTGCATATTCAAATTAAATTAAATTCTCCCTCGGTTTTCCACTGGTGAAAAATCGTAATTTCTTTGCAACATCATACGAGACCGCGAATAAAAAGTGTTCTGTGCAACGCGGGCGAGGTTGATATCAGTTTTATCCCTCCCCCCGCCTACCCTCCTTCGCCCGGCGGCTCCATCATAGCCGCGGGCAAGCCAGCGACCAGATAAGTCAATCCAAACAATTACCCACAATAAACGGTTTTATTCATCCCCCAATTTATATCGCTATTTTACTTGTATCGTGTTAATTACTTTAGATATTTCGATCGCCTTCAAACCGATCGAAGACAAAGCGACGGCTCGCCAACAAATAGTGAGGTGTCTTAAACCTTTCTTCGACGGCGAGATCCCATGCACCCAAACTATCCACATCACAGTGGCGGCCACTCAGGCCACCACCCATAACTTTCCAACGAATTACACAGGGATTAAGAATACTCCATTTATCACCTCCTATCCCCTACCGTAGGGTAGCCACCAATAAATTCTCGGAAATGAAACAACTATCTACCATACCATTAAAATTGATGTCAGCTTCATTACATTTTTTTTATATTAACTAACATTACCCCTGCATATTGCTGGACTAGAGGCCCAATTGAACTATGATTACCACCCAACAAAACAGTGCAAAATATGTATTATTAGCTAGTGTACACACATCCTTGTGTGCATATATAAATAATCTGGTCTCAACGGATTTCACCACAGAGCCAGTATAATTCAGGAAGGAAAACCCTAATCTGTTGACCAAATCGGTCTAAGGTCTCGATACTTTCGCTCCTCTTCCTTCTTTCTAGGGGACCCCTCTCTGAGGAGGTCTTCCCATGATGAAAGGATTGCTATTGCGTGACAGGGCTAATAATCACTTGCGACCGGCTACTTGAGACTCGTTTTGGGCAGATGTGCATATGTATGCCTGTGTATATCTAAATAGATGTGCGTGTGCGGTCGCTCGTTACTCGTCACTCGTGACTCGTTAAAAGCAGATAACGCCTTAGAGAAGAGAACAAACGAATACCGAGGCAAACCCCCTCCTACTTGCCTGGACACAGTCGAGAGGGTAAAATCCGATACCAACATGGTAGAAGATGGACGTCCAATGCCAGCAATGGCCAAGAGAGGGAAACTCTTTATAAAACCGCATACCAAGACGGTCAATCCCCGCGGTATGGATTATCATCGAAAAGGGAAAGTCTCTATCACGTGTGAGACTGGTGTTCCTTTGGCCTCGACTACCATGCGAGAGTTTGGTAAGGTCCATGCCCTCAGCGAGTGAGAGCCTTGTGACTGGCAAATGATGATGATGATGATATATATATATAGTGAGATGCTATGTGTCCTTCGTCCTTCAGTTTTTGAAACGAGGGTTTACCAATACATGCTCCGTGCCATTTGGGTGGATAGAGTAACTAACGTTGAGGTGATGTTACAAACGAACGAGGACCGAGACATTAAAAAAACATTCAATTAAGAAAACTCACTTACTTCGGTCATAAAATGCAATATCCTGAATCATATCGAGTACTGCAACCGTTCTTCAGAATAAGATTTAAGGAAGATGAGAACTCGAAAGTCAAATGATGTCCTGGCGGAAGATTCTAGAACAGTGGTTTGTGTGAACTATTACCTTCTTGTTCAGGGTAGTATAGCTATAGTTTAGGATAGCACAAAGATGGTCTCCATTATAGCCTACGTCCGTTAGTGCAGTGCTTCCCAATTATTTTCATGTCACGGCCCCCTAAATCTGAAAGATATTAATTCCCGCCCCCCGCCCAAAAAAAATATTTTATAGTTTTATTAAGATTATTTGCCAATAATATTATTACAATTATAATACACCTATCCCTCGATTTACACGGTAGATAGGTTCCTGAGAAAAACGTGTAAATCGAAATTATATATTTTTCAATGTAAAACCGTGTAAATCGAAAAGTACGCATAATTTGATTGTTTTTTTAAAATACATAAATAACACAAAATTATTCTTTAAAATAAAATTATATTCTTTTATTAATTAAACCTTTATTTCCAAAATAACCCTTACTCATCAGCATTGAAAACCTGATTAGGAGTATATATGACTGATGGCAAAAATTTCATCAAATTTGTTGATATTCTTGCGCTGATCTATACCAGATGCCAGTTCACCCATGTAGAGTGTCTGATTTGAATCTTTTCTGAACCAAGCATGACTTGCAAGCCTGCTTTTTTTTCAGATAAAGAAGAGGATGGTAACTTCTCTTTAATTTTTTCGTAACCAAAAATGTTTTATTTGTACAGCGTTGGTACTCAATTGGCATCCGTTTTTGTGTTTGGTCCTCTATTCAAATCATTAAGGCCTTCCATGTTTTCCATTGCACATTCTCTACGGCGCGCAGTCAGCTTCGTATTCGTAATGCCAGCACCTTTCAATTTGAGTTTTTTTTAATGTTTCTTATTGTAACTTCATTTATGCTATATAATCTAGCAACATCTATTACTTATTCTTATTCTTTCTCCATTTTCAAGTCAAGGATGAACGCCGAATGGCGGGAAGAGACATACCTACAGTGGAATGCACACCTACAGTGGAATGCATACCTACAGTGGAATGCACACCTACAGTAGAATGCACACCTACAGTGGAATGCATACCTACAGTGGAATGCACACCTACAGTGGAATGCATACCTACAGTGGTCGCACGAACAAATAAAATTATTATTATTGATTATTTTCAACATTTATTTTCAACTTTTTCCTTAAAAACCATGTAAAAGCAAAAACGTGTAAAAAAAGTTCCGTGTAAATCGAGGGATAGGTGTACACATATTTATATTCAGCACAAAATCGTTTTAAAACCTTTCCGCGAGATAGCGATCGTACTTCACTATGATACAACTCCGAGCACTGAATACATCTCTGTGCACAAAATACTAAATAATCTTGTTTCTAATTTATTCTTATTTGTCATTATTTTTTTCTTTTATATTCTTATTTTTTTTCTTATTCATTATTATTTATTATTATTTATTCTGATTTTATTATTATTTATTCTTATTTGTTCTTATTTTTTTCTTATTTGTCCTTATTTTTTTCTAATTTGATATTGTTTTTTTTTTATTCCAACCATTTCAAGTCGAGATATTGATGAATTCTTCATTAATATTTTTTTTAAATAGAGTTATTATTCATATCTCATATGTGTTATTATTTAACAGACTTAAATGTGGAAAAATATTTATAAATGAATATTTGTACTTTGTACTGATTTTTTTCGCGGCCCCCGCGAGGAATCCTGCGACCCCCCAGAGGGCCGCGGCCTATAATTTGGGAAGCACTGCGTTAGTGGACACGACAAGAGAGAATATGGTTTTTGGTACAACGTAGCAATAGAACCTAACAAAAATTAAAATATTTTTTTTTAAATAGTATTAAATTTAGAAATTACATAGATCCTCTCATTTATCACTACATATTTATATTATTTTTAATTTATTCCAATTAAATATGAGAAGCAAGATTTAAAAATAAAAATACTAGCTATATAAGTAGTAGTGGTCTATAGTTAATTTATGAGGGATAGTTGTTGTACTAACGTGCTATAAAAGTAGAAAAGTATACTAGCTAGCAACATATGGGGAATTTATTATATTATTTTATAAATATATTGAATAGTATTCATTTAAAATTTCTATAATAGATCTACGCGATATCGGAGATAAATCCATATCAATAAATACATATGTAAAATCGAGAGGAGAATAGGATTGGCCCCCATGTCCCGGTCCACTACACAAATACAACACTTTGACTCGTTTCTTTAAATTTGTGCCGCTTTCAGTGCCCGCCGATATATGGTAGATAGACCACATTAGCATATAAAATACAGCCGGCTTTAACCCATAGTCCGGATTATATGAATTTTTATCAAGTTTCTTTTAACCCCTGCACACCCACACATGCGTGGCTCTGTCTTTCTCCGGGCATCATTCCCATATATTGAAATCCATAATTTTATTCATGGCCGGACAACATGGGAACTTATTACGGTAAAAATATGCCAGGGCCGTACCACGTGCGCTGAATGGGTCAAAGGACAGCTCAAAATTGGATTTGTAAAATGTGATATCATGTTCTTAAAGATGGGGCCCTGCCCCCTTGGCCACTCTGGCATACAAGGACCGTTTAATCAAATACCGTTCCGGATGAATTGGAAGCTGGCTTCCGCAACAACACATCGCGAATTTTCATTTGGCAATGAGGCAGTCGCACATCTGACTTACAAAAGTATGAATCCAAAAAAATCATGAGATGTTTTTAATTGTTTTTTTTATCGAACAACGCGGTCGCGAAAAAAACTACTAGTTGATGTGCGCTGTTCTCATTTGGATGGCTTTTTAAATAATAATATTTATAATACTTGGCTCACGACATATTTTTTATCGGCAATCCCACTCATTTCTTGTTATACGCGGTACTCGTTAGCGAGGTTTTTACTTGGTTGAAATGAATATTTTTCAATTAAAAACGAATTTCTGAGAAAAACGTCTATGATACATCATCAGGTCTTCATCCACAGTACAAGTCAAGGAGGAGGACGTAATACGCATTTTTAGTTATTGAGTCTCATTGAGTAAAAATAGTTATTTTTGAATTTTACTGATGCGTAAATAGAACTAAGAATTAAAACAAAAATATTTGAGAACCCCTGAACTCAATTTTATAAATAATAATAGTTATAACCCTTTCAATTGTGCTATACTGTTCGTCTTGATTCACCTCCTCTTAAATGGAATAAGTACACACTCAAGCTTAAGATTGCCCTACGATAGTATATTGTACGTAGGTAGATGGCTAGGAGTGAAATCGAGCCCGACCAGTGTGATGCAACTTTATTTTAGGCTAATATTGATCTTTAGGATTATACGATTGATCGTCGTGAAATAATATGAAAAGTCAAACGGCAAATAATACCGGAATCAATAAACGTAAAAATATAATTCTTTACGTCTTTTATATAAATGCCGTAATATCGCCATCCATGGCAAACGCTGTCGAAAAACCTGATTACGAAAATTATCAATTAAAATGAAAATTTCTCTCTCTCTCTATCCCGCTAAACAGTGCCGTTTTATATGTAGAACAATGAAAATAACTTTTCCAGCCCATTATCAAAGCAACCTTTCTGAAGTCTATGATCTTAACCTAATATTTCATATTTTATGCCTGGTTTCTAATATCCTTTCAGAAAGTTATTATCCTATTAGCATGGCTCCCTCTCTTTTCGCGCATTTCATGCCATGAGAAAATCGCAAAAAGAAATGAAATGTAGAAAATATTTATATTTTGAAAAAAGGTTGGTGACAAAATCGGGATGAACCAAAAATTATAGGAATATCATGTTTAAAACCTTTTCTACTAATTATTTTTAAAATTGTCGATATATATTATATTAATCTCGAAATTATTAACTAAGTTAAATAATTACGTATACATATATGGGTTATAGCAGAAGTCTTCAAACGGTGGTTTGCAATAATTTCGCTAAAGCTTTCCCCGACTGGGGGTGAATACTAGAATTGATCAAATGAAAACGATGTCGACAATTTACCGATGCAGGCGTTATATTTAGAAACTCTTTGAATAGTTAAATTAAAAAGCCCGTCTATAAAGGTGAAGAATTAGAAAAAGTATTTAGCCTTGTTAACCGAAAGTTTCAATAATTATTTCCATAAAAACGAAGTTCCAAGGAAAGCCAACCTTTGTATTAATAATCATTCTAATATCTCATATATAAAATATACGAAAAGCTGAACGTCATTCAGCGTACAGCCGTTGTCTCAATTCTGAATATCCCCCAATAAAGAATTTTCATCTTTGAATTACAGTTTTGCAATACGAAAAATCGACCGATGTTTTTTCGACTTGCTATTTCTGTGAATAGTTTTCTTCCAGTAATATCAGTCATATGAATGTTAGTGCAGTTCATGGTATCTCAAAAACAACGTATATCAAATTTACCTAAAAAAATATGGCAATAAGTTTATTTTTATTTATCTCTGACCGCGAAATATTTATTTTTATTTTTGAAGAGCCGTAGGTGTTCAAAAGAACCCTGGTGTAAAATACTAAAATTATGTTTCCAGTTGCTATAAATGTATGAAAGTTGCTTCAATAGCACTTTTAAGAATGCACAAAACATCAAATTAATTAAACAAAGAATTGCATCATGTTACAGCAAAGATTAAAGTTATATTTTGCATTTTGATTATTTGGGACGCGACTCGTCAGGATGGCAGGTGAATACGTAATTAATTGATTAGGTATTTGTCGCATGTTTCGATGTGTGTTTACCCTTGTCAAGAGGCTCGTGTCTCGAGTGTGACGTGCCGGAATTAGTTGGGAAGTGGATCGAGTCGGAGAGGTCGCGGCGATACGACAGTCGGCACAACAACTTGCACTGACTATTTAGTCAAGATATACTATTTCTAAAGTTTTTTAGGTCGGATTAAGGCTTAAAATCAAAATTTTAAAATATTAATCTTGCATAACAATAGATTTTTGGTATTGTTAGCACTGGAGTAGAAATATTTATAAAATATGCGACTCGAAAGTGATTTCGACCGGAGGAATTTGTTTTTCGTCAACCTCATCATACAAGACATCGCACAGTCGTAAACCTGTTTTTCTCATGTCGCCGTATTTTTTGGTTTAAAAGCAAAGAGAACTCCTTATTTTTGGTAAAATAATTCACCATCTCTTGTAGTGGGCGGAAAAAACCTTCTCCATTTTCAAACCGCGCTGTGAACATGTGTTTAGGAAAATGTATTAATTATAAGAAGCAGAAATACAAATTTAATTACAAAAATATTTCAGAACTTATCTGCTAAATCTTAGGTAGTGAATACGTTCGTATAGTCAAACAGCACATGTTTCCCTTTGCCATGAAAACATGCCATGGATTACCAAGAATGTTTTATTCATTACCATACCGTAGACAAAAGGTATACAAATAAGCCCATGGTAATGAGCTTTGAGGCGTGCGTGTTTCTCTGAAATAATTTATGTAATAAATAAAATATTTTATTGAATCTTAAAATATTCGATAAAGTTTGAATACGAGAAAATGAGTCCAAATACTACAATAATTTCTTGTTTATTTTATACATATAAAATATTGCGTCCGGAAGTGCAATTTTTCTTTTTCTCATACACATGGTGGTTTGCCCCTAGCACCCTGTGCCTCTTTAGTCATTAAATACATT
Organism: Philopotamus ludificatus; assembly: GCA_022495035.1. Classification (NCBI taxonomy): domain Eukaryota; kingdom Metazoa; phylum Arthropoda; class Insecta; order Trichoptera; family Philopotamidae; genus Philopotamus; species Philopotamus ludificatus. Next base: position 10,674 of record JAGXCT010036571.1, on the reverse strand, counting down.
TCGTTTTCTTTACAAAATTTCCTGCTAAGGTGCAGTTCCCTGTGGGGAATCAATTTTATCTTGGGTGAAACCAGTAGAAGATCAAAATCGGGCGCTCCGATAATAAAAATGTTTTTAGCTCTTCGTCGAGTTTCACTTTTATAACTCAAATCTGCCACGGGCTCCATCGTAGTAGCTGAGATGCGAGATGCGAAATGCAGAGGATCCTAGAGTGGTAACATTAAGAAGATTTGGACCAAGAATGGTCACGATCCTCAGACATGACGGTGCCGACTCGAGAAGAAGGCACTAAATCTATGATTTCCAACGAACCAATCTACAACCCTCGAAGCCTCAAATAACCAGTTTCGTGACAAGTTAGTCCTCATAACGTTTTCTATGCTTAAAAGAGTTTAGATAATCCCTTAGAAATCGGTTAAATCACTGCATCGAGTTTGACCGCTCGTCATTTTAAAGGTTTAATTAAAAAAATCCTAATTCAAATTATATTTTTAACTAAAAAGCCGAATAGACATGGATATATACATATTGACCTTTTGTAATTCTGTAAGGTTCATATACTTAGCGAGTTATTGTCTCGTGGCTGGGAGATGATGAAGATAAATAGATGGCAATTAAGTTCAGATATTTTTCATTTTTGGAAAAGACTTTGTGAAAATATTCGATTATCCAAAATTGTATTCTTTTCAAAAATAGAAAAAAAATATACTTTTTTCCAAATTTAATATTTGTAGCTCAGATAGAAAAGAATTTACAGATTTTAGCATACTGATGTGGCCATATTCAGATCGGTTTTAGTTCAGTTACGTTTATTGCTTAAAGTTCCTTCAAAGTTAAAGGCTCAACGCTAAAAATAATTTAGACTTTTAGAAATTTAGTTATTATTTTTTTAGTTATATTCCGAGGGTGTATATTTTATTATTATTTAGCAACTTTTATATTATTATTAATATTTAACTCTTCTAATATTTATTATATTTTGCTAATTAGAGTTGCTACTTGTTTATCGAGAATGAATGCATTCATATCGGTATAGTTTTTTTAACTTCAGTATATTTAGCATTTTGGATATGTACATATTAGTAATATTAATGAGAGTGTGAACAACAGTATTAGCATGTTATTTATTGTTTCAATCAGATCATTAATTTTTGCTAGTATGTGGCCTTTTCGTTTTACCTCTTTAAATAGCTTTAATTTCCCAATTAACCAGTAAGTAGTAAGGCTCATAATGTTATCCAATAATTAAAAAACGGCCTTTGCAAATAAAACCGGCCAATGTAATAATATATATATGTGCCTATGATGAAAACTGAAAAATTGTTTATAATATTTTTTTATCTTCAGCTATACTGCAAGCTATATCAGTAGTTATAATGTTGATAACTCGATTTCTCTTCAAATACATGTACAAATTGGTTACAAATTTATTTTTTTAAATTATATGAAGTTGTTCAAATCTTTGTTTATGATTAAATCTTTGGTATTTAGTATTTATTTATCTGATGGATAAATGGCATAAACAAAAGGTTCCAAAACGCCATGCACCTATATAAAGATTCGATAAAGATTATAAAGATACAAGGTGAATGAGTCTCTTACCCGTATATTCCCCCCAATGTCAAATCACGACACTTAATTTAATTCACGTTAATTATTAATATTATTTCAGCTGGAATCAAATTTATATTATTTGTTATGATAGATAGCATTAAATAATTTAATTCCAACGCGCTAAACTACCTACATAAATATGTTTATATAAAACATGGGAAAGTAAAAAATCTCTTCCTCTTGCATACCCCCTGGTCAGTGTCATAAAGAATTCCCTGAATTCATAGTTTTGGGCGAACACCTATCCGACTACTTACTCAGTCAATTTACATTATATAAATAATATGTATGTTACCTACAAGCCATAACATTGGTTATATGTATCATGACTTTTAGGTAATAACATTATGTTCAAATGAAAATTAAAAAGCGACTGATCTACATAAGTTAGTACTCGATGAGGTCACTCTTCTGGCGAAATCTATGAATTCTTGATACTTGACATCCGTTATGACACTGGCCAAAAGGTGGTTGTAAGTTATACGATCCTCACTATCGCATCTTTGTCAAACCTTTATATCGGTGAGTAGCGCTTTGGAATTTATGTTATCGTTCATTATCAAATATATAAATAAACAGGCTAATCTAGATGTATATTTTTTTTTTATAATACAACAGTTAATAATCGTGATAATCAAAAATTTAATATAACTCAACAGTTCCGTATTCCGACGACCGTATTCCGTAGCCGTAGGCTGTAGACCGTAGTCAAAGATTATTCTTTTCACATCAAACTTGAGTGGTACATATATTTTTAAACAATTAAAATACATAACTATAGAAAATTTACTTACTTTTAGGAATAAAAAGTTATGGACACGTGTGATTGTGCTTAGCTGGATCGGGACGGGCCGAGTCTTTACTCTCGGCCGAACTAATTATAGAAACATGCAATGTTTTCAAGGCTATTTATTTTAGTTTTAGTTAGTTTATTATTATATTCTATTAATAGTTAGTTTTATTTGAATTAGTTAGTGATATATAATATTGGGGAGCCACTATCTATACCTGTGTGCACCCGATGCAAATATCCCGTTGTCGCGCGATGCACCGGATAACAATTATTGAATGATGCGTAATTGCCCGATTACAACAATACGCAAAATACATATATATTTATATAATATAACATTATAAATGTATTACTTATTGCATAATTAATTATACTATAATACAGGTTTTTTACGTCAAATACACCCTTTTGCAAATCATGACTATAATTCATAAAACATAAAACGTTTAACGTCGTGTTACCTATACATCATTTGCAACTGAACAATTGCGTTCATTTTCAGTAGAAGTAAATTTAATTGTGGATAGTGCACATTTGAGCCATTGTAAATTTTAAATTATTTTTCAAGTTGTTTCGAATATATTAAGCTCTTTTGCTAGAGATACGCAATCCTAAATGTATTTTATCATTATTTTATTTTCCTAAAATTCTCGAGAAAGATTTCTATAGCAGTAACACTATATACAACCACCACAATTGTATAATATGATTTGAATCAATTTAGTTTGATTGGTTTAGTGTGTCAAAACACCTCGATATCAGTGAAATATATATAATTGATTTTTGTCGCGAACTGTTCTTTTAACGTTGAAATGTGAAAAGCCCTCCATTCCATATATTTCAGTCCATTTTTATATCGAAACGCGTGCGTATAAAAATGACAGTATTTGCGAAAGCCATTTCAGTGTGAAAACGCGTCCGTAAATATTGTTTACCGTGTAAAAAATGAGTTGACATCGTATCGCTGTTCCACACACATGGATACTAATGTCGCTCCCGCATCAGGACCGCTCGCAGGACACGCGATGGATTCTAATTTTATATGTCTACAGGCTTTGTCCCCGAAATCTCTCATACGATATTCATATTAATAATAGCACACATGCATACTTCACAAGTCGACATTTTTTCATTTATATTTACCGAATCGGTATACGTTTCGTTAGAAATGAGGGGGGTAGAATTAGCTCGTCCTTCGTTGAAAAGTCCGTTATCCAAGTTTAACTTTATTTTAGGATCATTTATTATTCTTTTAGTAACAATCTAAAAATAACAGAATAAGTATGTAGTATTATTTATTTTATTATTATTTCCCTCTACGAAAAAAAACATGTAAATACGCGACTTGGGCTTGTGTTTAAAAATAATTTAGCATTTTCCGCGATTTATTATTTTTATTCCGTAGACAAATTGCTGCCGACTGAGGTACGTGCGTACCACGAAATGTTATTCTCTTCTCATTTTCGACGTTTTCGGATTTCTTTTGAATTTCTTGGTGAAAAATTATATCTTACCGCGCCCCCGCCTCCGGCTACACTTCACGACCGCACACACATACGCGCAGTTAGTTATAAATCGTCCATCATTATTCAAAGTGTACATTCTGATATAATACCTGAAATTTATTCCCGTGCTCGAGTCGACCCTGCTTTCAGTAATTTGTCACTGTCTCCTCACGGCTAAGGACATTTTTGCGGTATTGACATTCTCTTTACCTGAAAACCGATCATTAATAAAATAAATCCATCCTCTATTAGTTTATTCATGATTTGAAATGAATCAATATTCGCAGAATAGTAGATTTTAATACTTGAGAAAAGAAAGTCGATATATTTGGCAAAGCACTCTAGACATTGTTCATAACTGCACGGTACTGTGCGAGTCGCCGACGAGCACGTCTTCTCTATATTTAAAATTTCATCTCTATATTAACAGTGTAATAAACCACAACTCATTAACATTCTTAAAAGGACCACGGCGATGATTCTCGACGACGGGCTGGCTGGTGGCTCGACGCTAGCATGCCAGTCTGCGGTCTCAAGCCGGGGATGCTGAGGCGGTGTCTGTGAACAACCTCGGCGGCTGTTGATTTGCTGGTCTGTTACGATGATAATAAAAAAAGTTTGGGGTCGATTATGGTTGACATAGAAAGGACGACAGGAGAGTCCCCAGAGTCGCCATGGCGGAGTAGCGCAGGAGCGTGTTCACGTTGCAACTGCGGGCGGGAGATTGCCCGGGGAAAGCGAGCCCCATCGTGCATTTGCGAGACGCCACCTGGTAGTGTTGCCGGGACGCAACATGGCGGTAATTAAAATAATTGGTGGAATAACCACCGCAGATCCATAACGAAACGATCCGCGAAAAAACTAAAGCAACCAGCATTGCCACAAGAATCGCCCGATTGAAGTGGCAGTGGTACGTGTTTCGCAGGGAAGACGCGAAGGGCGATGAAGCCCGCAAGTCGTTGACTGCAGACCGCGGACAGCTCGACGAATAGGGGGTCGCCCCTGGACGATGGAGCGATGACGTAATCAAACTTGCGGAACCACCCGGAAGAGGAAAGCCTATGACCGAAAAGGATGAATCAATTAGGACAGGTCTTCTGCCAGCAGTGGGAAAACAAAGGCCAATCATGATCGCGATTAAAAATATAGACAGATGTTTTATTGAATAAATATTTAAAAATCTCTCTATTTTTAATTAAAACTCTTATATTGAAAAAGGGAATATTCAATATATCTCGAAACGACTAATTTATATTATTTTTTTAATTATTTTTGATAAGATCAGAGTGCAGTGGTCCAATTTGCTGATTATTGCAATCATTCGCAGTGCTCTGGAGTAGTGCGCAAGCAAAATGTTCCATGGACTTTAGCCACAAAGTTATGGCTATTTGGCAATCTGGCCCCTCGAGTTCATAATAGCGGGGAGATAGTCCAAAGTGTAGCAGTCGGATAATGGGGCATTTAGGTAGTCGGCGGGAGCGTGCCGAGACGAGATAAAGGCGCGGCCACAAAGACGCGAGTCCCCCTTGCATGCCGGCGCCATGTTAGCAATTAGGCGTCGTGCCGCTAATTTGCATTCAATCTGGAAACCGGTAGGACCATGTCACGTGGAACACAATCCGCATACGCCATGTTTTTAAAGCAGCGAACGACCCGACAACGACATGCAATAGATCAGCGTTTTTAAACCTGTTTAATATCACTTGATAAGTTTAACATAAATTAAATTTATTGACTATTTCTACATGAATATAAAGTGGAGGATAAGTAGACAAACAGATTAATTAGAGGATAATATCTTTTCAAAACGTTAGAAATATCGGTAACAAAACCATTGTCTTTCTATCTATGTAATATTTTCGCACAAGTGTTGCAAATTATAGCGCTGAACGAGATTTAGCTCTATCAATATTCGATACTCGCTACAAGATACGCTGCAGGAATGAATTTGATTCCGGAAGTGAAGTCTTGCCGCCAGGGCGTATTGTCGCGATATTAAAAAATCAGTAAAGTTTTCACCTCAAATCTGATACCTATGAATTAGTATATTCAATAACTATTTTATATATACGTATATTTTCTTAGGAGACCCTCTCTTTGAGGAGGTCTTTCTCATAATAAAAGGATTGCTATTGCACGACAAGGTAAATAATCACTTGCGACTCGTTATAAGCAGATAATGCTCAAAAACGAGGAAAATTCCTTCCTACTTGACTCGACCCAACTGGGAGGGTAAAATTCGATACCAACAGTGTAGAAGATACACGTCCAATGCCAGCAATGGTCCAGAGAGGGAAACTATTAATAAAAAAAACCGTATACCAAGACGGCTTGGGTCCCGCGGTATGGACACGAAAGGGGAGCCTTCACCGGTCACGTGTGAGACTCGGGTTCCTTTGCCCTCGATTGCCTCGTAGTTGACAAATGATGATGATGATGATGATATATGTACGCACATGCATATATTATTTTATTATTGATAATATTATTTAGTATTTTTACCTCCCCTTATTTTTTTATATTTTAAATAAAATATGAGAGAACTTTTTTAAATTTTTAATATTTCGCAGCACCCCAAAATATTTAACTTACGATTCCGCCATATACACCCTCACAAATACATATATTTTATCTACATATTTTTTTTCGCGGATAACAGTTTGTTATGCGTGGTTCGCGAATTGTATCACTCTGTAATGCCAACCACGCATTGTCTTTAAATAAAATAAAGTGTACTTTGCAATACGGAACGCAATACTTACAAATTAAAAATAATAAGTTGGTTTTTAAAAACATCTATCTCCTGGTGAGACCCATGTATACAGAGGTCGAATGTGTTGCTGGAACTTTGTGTTCATCAGTGATAACTGATGTTCGATGCAGAACTGCAGTAGTCTCTCGCCTCTACTATTTCTCGCCGCTATTCCATATTTTCCGACGGAACATCGTCGGAAAATATCAAGTAGTTATCTCCCGTTGTATTTCCTACTTTGGCGTTGAGATCACCGATGATAATTGTGATATCTTTATTCGGAATATATATATTCGGCTTTTTGAAGTGTGTCGAAAAATATTTCTAGGTCGTTGTCGTCAGCCGATGTCGTTGGTGCGTACACTTGGATGAAGTTGAGTTTACATGAAAATGTATTGAATTTTACATGGGTTATGCGGTCGGTTACAGGGTTATATCTAATGACTGTCCGTTGTAATTGTGGTGGAACTATTATGGCCACTCCTCCATGGCTGCTGTTTACTGGGCCGGCATAATATTATTGTGTTACCTTGTTTAGTCTTTGAGTAACCATTGTCTCTCCATTGTCTTTCGCTTACACCCAGGATGCTGATCTTGTAAACGAGCATCACTTTTTCCACTGTTTATATTTTCCTGGGCTCGGGAGACCTCTGACATTCTTTGTGTCGATTTGCCAACATTACCAAAACCAAGCTGATGATCATCGACAAGAATAATCAGCTATCCAGATCTGCTAATCTTCCAGATCTGGAGAGGGTTGAAGAGTTTCTTTATCTCGGATCACTACTCACGAGTAACGTAAATTGTGAGCCGGAAATAAAAAGGTGAATAATGATGGCTAAAAACGCGATGTCAAAGTTATCAACTATTTGGAAAAGCAGGGGGATATCCAAAAAGGCAAAAAAACGTTCAGTGCAAAGTCTGGTATTCTCAATTTTTATTTACGGCGTAGAAATTTGGACCATAAAGGAAAAAATGAAGAAGAAAATTGATGCCTTTGAAATTTGGTGCTGGCGAAGTCTGCTAAGAATACCATGGACCGCTAAACGCACAAACGTGTCCGTTTTAAAAGAAATGGGAAACTACAAGGAAGACCGACTTTCAACCATATGTCTCAAAAGGATTCTTCGATACTTTAGGCATCTCGCCAAAAGAAACGATAGCCTGGAAGCTCGTCCTTTAGCTTAGGAAACGTACAAGGAGTCGCGGAAGGGGCAAGGGTCCCCATCTAAGGTGATAAGTGAAGACCGCCACAGGCTCCACCATAGTAGCTGCGATGCGGGATGCAGAATGCAGAGAATCCCGGAGAGACAAATTCAAGAACTTCGGAACGAGAATGATCACGATCCTCAGACATGAGGGTGCCGACCAAAGAAGAAGTCAGCACGAAGTATACTTTATATTTTTTTAAACAATATTATGAATGTTACAAATACAACTTATTGTTGTAGATGATGAAGTTATTCATACTCGATTTATAATTGGAGCAAAATCAACTTCATATTTTTGTGGCAATTAAATTAATTAGTATTTATTATTTTTTTTTGGTGCTTCGGCCAACTCGAAAACTTAATCAGTATTCAACATCCCTGCAACTCGACTGAGCTCAATAATCGTATCATAATATCGAAGTAAATAGAAAGTATAAACATCACAAATGCATGAGCGTAATATCTCGAAATATAAATACATAAAAATATCTATTTGCAATGTTTTCACCAAATGTATCGCGGATGTGGATAATACAAGTTTCGTGCGAATTTTGTCAAATATCTGAATTATCTGAAGCTTTCGCGTACATAAATCTTTCACACGAAGACATACGCAAATATGCGTGTGTATGTACAAGCAAAATAAAAATTGAATCAATATTTATTGGGCGTGTAAATTTGTTTTTATCGCGCGTTGTTTATACCGGGCCCAGTGCCCTCACCTCGCGCCCTCCGCTTCACTCTGCTCTCTGCGCTCTCGGCGGCGACAGATATCCAATAAATCAGGAGTCGGCTGGTGGGTAGACAAAACCGCGGATGCCGGCAACGCCAAATCCAGAAGTTTCCGCTATCATTGTTCGACGAACGACTCAATGTTCGCCAAAGAATAAATCTCCGGTCGAGAACATAAATCATTTCGCAAGAACCTGTTTGAGTTTGAGACTGAGCGAAATTTCGAAATTTTTTTTTTTTTTTAAAAACAAACGCGCATAGACGCGATGACATCGGTTTAAAAAGAATACATTATTATCAATATGTCAAAACATTAGATTACTGTCAATATTAAATTCAATAGTTAATACTAACTTACGTTATCGAAATAATATGCATGATACCTAAATGCCATAACCCTAGTTTGCATATATGGTATGCGCTGGCTTATATTGATATGCAAATGAATTTAAAAGGTAAAATTGGGTTTATAAAATGTATGTATACGGTTTTTGCTATTCGGTGTTTTATTAGTAATGATGTAAACATATGATTTTATATATAAAAAATGATTGTTTGTAACGTGAGAGTTACATACTTTTGAAAGTTGACAAGTACCGCACCCCAGCTTCCCACGTTTTACCAAGTTGTACGAACCAATTTGTATCGCCGCGGTGTGAATATTCTTGAGTTTACTTTTTTAGAGGAATTGAAATTGTACTAAACGTGAGTATAGTCTGCGATTTCTTCAGCTGCGGGGTTTATCGCAATATGCTTAATTATACATGCGAAATAATAAATTAGGGTTGTTCAGTAGGTGCTAAAACATATGTTGGAAACAGCTAAACAAATCCCTCCCATCAATGGTCGCCATTAGTGTGAAGGTGTTATACTGTAGTAATTATTACCACATGAGTACATCAAATTTAATTTCTTCATCACTCGCGCAATATTCCTATCGTAGAGGCCTCGCCTCATCCAGCACCATCCTCAATTTGACTTGATTCGCAGTCACGTCGTTTCATCTTCCAGTCAGCCCCAATGATGCAGCTTTCCACTGTACACAGTTCAAGCACCTCAGCCTAGGTATTTTTCAGGGTTCGAAAGGTTTCTTCAATACAACGGTGGTTGTATCTTTGAGACGCGATCGGCCCAACGGAGTCTGGCCGCCTTGACGATATCAGTGACCGTAGACAACATTCAGACCTGTATATTAGGAGGGACCTAATGAGGGTCTTGTGAAGCTCGACCTTGGTCTTCGATAAGGGTACCCATCGTAGATGCTTTTGAAGTAGCATTTGTTTGCCAGCACGGTTTTATCCAAATGAGTTTCATCATTTTTTCGATTGGATTTCATATTAACTGGTGTTCTCCATCAATTAACCGGTTTAATTCAAATATTGGAATAAAAATTGAATCGGCAATATTACATCAATGGGACACTTTCGTTGAGTAATCTGTTAAATTATTTATCGAGGCTACATTTTTTCCATTTCCCATCTAGGACTTCGCCGGCGGTCAAACAGTGCATTGGAAATTTTTTAGAGAAGATTTTGCGGGGCGTTTTAAATGAGCCAATGAATTATTAATAGCAGATAAAGTCGGGACTTTGCGAAAAGCTCTGACCGTTTAAAGCTTTTCGCCATAACTTTTATTGCTTTGTATGAATTTATGTATGTTGAGGATTATCCTGTGAACGGTAGCAAACATGAAATAGTTCAAAAGGAAGGGGGACACATAAAATAACATTCGAGGTGTAGAAAGATATAATCCCTCTCTGTCTCTCAGATTTATCATATTTGGAGCTCGAAGTTTATATCCACCGGGAGCCGGTGTGTATAGACGCCGCGGAGTTGTCACAAGTTTAGGGAATAAGGGGTCATATGTATTTTAGTATAGCAGTATAACTGGAAAATTATATTGTCGACGATGAAAACTAGCGTAGTGCTTTATTGCTCGTGTATTCCCATTATAATTATATTTAGGGAGCAAAAAGCGTCCAGACTTGATGATATCGTGATTTAAGATATATATATATATACACCTAGGCCTCGTATAACACGGTCATATGGTTCCACAAAAACACCG
>JAGXCT010036570.1:8854-70627 GCA_022495035.1 Philopotamus ludificatus | reverse complement strand
TCATTGATGTATCTAATCAACTTCGATACGTCAGAATATGCATAAAAAGTTAACTATTTGGGACCCGTCTAAGAAAAGTCTAAGGAATAAATATTATAATATGGGAGTCAAGGCCTATAATATAAGCAGCACACTTTCGTCATTGTATGCTAATTTTGTTCGACGAAGGAATGAAGGCAAACGAGACTGTTAAAAAAATGACCGATACCTACGAGGATATTCTGAAACTAAACAAGTCTCATCGGTGGTTTAAAAAGTTTAAAAATGAAAATTGGAATCTGAAAGATGTCGCAGAATAAGGACGACCCCAAAAATTAGATAATGATATCCTAAAGGCGATGGTGTATTAAGATCCTCGTTAAACAATTGTGGAATTATCATTAACGATTAGCTGTCCGTCGTCTACAGTTAAGGATCATCTTCGTCGCATAGGAAAATAGGTTCCTCATGAATTGACGGCATCTGCGCGTCTCTTTTGTCTCGGTATAAAGTCTTTCCATTTTTGCGGCGAATTGTAACTAAAGAGAAAAAAATCATGTACGAAAAAAACAATGGTTTTCTTCCGGAAAAGTACTTGTTTCGATCCCACGATTTTCTTGTTTGTGTGATTTTCTTGAAGAGATTTTTCTGGTATTGTACACCACGAATTCCTTGAACCTAGTTAGACCGTTACAGCAACAGTATATTGTGAACATTTTGATTGAATGAAAATAGAGCTCATAAAAAAATGATTTCTTTAGGTCAATTACAAAAAAAAAGATCCTTCAACACGATAACCTGAAGCCTCATGCTGCAAAAATAACACAGGAAAAAACAAGGGAGCTTGGATTGGAACTTTCAACTCATCCACCCTATTCACAGGATCTCGGATCGACGGCCTAATAATATTTGACCTAATAGAGCCTTTTAGAAGAGAAACAATTGTTAAGCTAATTAGAATAATGCGCTTTATAGACGTTTAAAAGCGACTTAGAAAGATTCGGCTTATTAATATTTGGCCTAATAGAGCCTTTCATAAGAGAAACGATTGTTAAGCGAATAAGAAAACTGCCATTTCTAGACGTGTCAAGGCGACTTAAAAATATTCAGCCTAAAAGAAGCGTCGGATTATCGCCTTTTTAGACCATTAGAGCATACATTAGGTGGTAAAAAAAAAATCAAAGAATTTTTTTTATAAAGGGATTCAAACAACTGCCTCTACGCTGGCAAAAAGTGTTGAAAAGAATGATTTTATTGCCCGCAATTACGAAAAAAATAATAAAAAGAACAATATTCGCGTCTGTGACCACGGGCGCGGTGTTTTTTCTTGCTTGCATCTGGCATGTTGTGCCGAGTGCGAGTGAAATGTTTACTAGTGACACGTGCCGCCAGGATTTGGCGGTCGGTCTACCCCTGGCGTGTCCTCACTCTGCGGCGGGACATCGCTGAGAGTTGGTGTTATTTATCCCTTGTATTGATTAGTTAAAAATATAAAATGTCATGAATAAATATTTTTATTCTAGGAATAATCCATTTTTTAGAAAAAAAGTCAAGGTATTGATGATGAATTCATTTATATCGTCACTTGAAATGCGTGGGGTCTATTTTCCATTGTAAATAGACCCCCTTCGGACGACGCAGTTAGTTTCGAGTCGCCATGATAGATCGGTTAAACTATTTGTATATTTTAATTGAATTTATAATAAGTTGTTTTTGTAATATTACGTATTATTCGGGCTCAAGCGACCTTCACGCACGCATCAACCCCTGGCTCAACAGCCACAGTCCTCCATTATGTATGTAATAACACAACGGCAGCAAGTCGGACATGCATATCGGTGTGACAAAAAAGGTCAACAACACTCTCCATAAAAATTTTGGCCTATGTAAACTCGAAACGCGACCATACCCGTCACGTAATCACGCCACAATTAAATGTGAATTATTTCCGCACGTGTGGCGAAAGCAACACGAATCGATTAGAATATCGCAAATCGGTTAATTTTCCATTAGTAATTTTTGTCAGGTGTCACCCCGGGGGACGCTTTGCCCCCTCCAGAATTTCCTCCGGGCACTTTCGGCGGGAGTTTTTGCCATACTTTTGGTTGGAATTTAGTGCTTTTCTGTCCGCACTCGTTGGCTGCAGCGACATTACCGACAGATAAAAATTTAATGACGTTTTCAGTGGCTTTTTTTACGTACATTTTTCATTTTATGTGAAAAGGTTTGTCGCTCTGGGGCCTCTGGGGAATTTCGATTTTTTTCCAAGCCGGCCTGCTCGTTCCCCCTCCGGTGCCCATAGTCCTCCCCCACCTCTCCAATAACAATGTTATGTCGAACGAGAGTCGCATAGTGTAGAAAATGTGCTTTTTTAGTTCGATGCTTCACGGAACAATGGGTTTTAAAACTGCACAGTCTTATAGCTAAATTGGACGAACGACAATTATGCAGTGTGCTTATCGGGTTCAAGCCCGATGGCAATGTTGTTGTTTAATTAAAACTTCACTTTGTAAAATAATACTCCTACCTGACGATATTTTAGAATTATTAAATTAAATTAAAATTCAATCAAATTATTCTAATATAAAAGTATTAAATTCAATATTGGACGAAATTTATGCCGATAAATAATCAGATTATTTTGCTTAATTAATACTACACTTGTTATTTTCCTACTAATAGAGTTGGACAAGAAGAAAAGAATTAAATAAAATTAAGTAATTTCATTTTTGCTAACTAAAAACTGATATTTTTGCCAAAAATGAAAAAAAATAGTACTGTAAAAAATGGAAAATTTACCATTTTATGCTAAAATCAACACTGTCTTATTTTATCGGCATCCGTATTCACCAGACATGGACCTGTGCTACTTCTTCGTATTTCCCTAAATTAAAAAAAAACACAAATAGACGCTGTTTTGTCAGAATTTAGAAAATATAAACAGAAACAGAATCTTTATATCGAACATGACGTTCCAGAATGCTGCTAAGCAAATTTAGGAAAAATATATATTTATGTATTAATTCTGCCATTCGAGAGTTTGGTAAGGACCATGCCCTCAGCGAGTGAGAGCCTTGTGGCTGGCAAATTATGATAATGATGATATCTACTACTATTGGATGCGCTACCAGCGTCGTGTATTGGTCGGATGCGGGCTGGTAGCGGAGTTGGAAGGGGGGTTCCGTCGCTAAGCGCCGTGTTGCGCTACGACTCAGTCATTCTAACTCACTGTAAAGCTTTGTCACTTATTTAATTATTGGTAGCAAAGAAGCTATGAGTCAGTATGACTGCGCTATAGTGATTCAGTATGACTGCACCGAGTGGCAGCGCGACACGGCGCTTAGCGAAGAGACCCCCCCCCCACTCCGCTACCAGCCCGCATCCATTTATGTGTCTTATTTGAAATCAGTCTGCCCTGAACACGGTGGAGTAAACATCTTTGTAAGTTTTATTTCTATAGCGTTTTCTTCGGCTTTCTTTTTTGTGTTATATATTTTATTTTATTATTAAGAATAAAACTAACAAGCCCAAAGCTCGAAGCTCTCAAATAAGACTGCAAAAATGGATTTCTTTCAGATACACCTAATACATATATTATTATAATATATAAAAATATATTTTTCCTCAATTGGCTTGGGGTGCTGCAGCTCCGTAGTGTATATAGACACGCCGTCCCTAGTTTTCGATCAGATTACAGTCGAGGCAAATCAATTAGGTTATTTTTATTAACTAGATCTCCAAAAACAATAGATGCTAATCCTTGTAATCTTTCTCTACAATCTGTTATCAATTCAGTGTCTTCGGCATATGATACAGTTATTGAGGAAAATGTTAACTCTAATCGCTTTACTGTATTTTCCAATACCTGCAACAATATCAAGTCGTTATCAGCAATATCTTATTAATACACATTTTTTCCACAAATTAATTCTAAATTGTTTGAATTACCGAAAGTTAATCCATAGTATAGATCAGGGTTTCCCAAAGTGTGAGCCGTGGCTCCCCGGAGAGCCGCGGTGCCCTTAAAAGGGCGCCGCGAAATATTCAATTACACAAATCGGCAACACATTTATTGGAATTCTAATTCCTCGAAATTTTGATGATCTTGAGCTCGTTTTTTCTTAAGAAAGTCACAATTTTGAAAAAATCGATAATAGGGAGCTGGAAAAAATCTAATGTTTTAAGGAGCCAAAAACTGTGATTGAACCCCTGATATAGATGACGTCTTTATTATTAGAACTGAATGCATAAAGTACAATACATTTAGGGTATAGCTTTTAGGTAATACATATATATTATTTTAAATGTAAGTTAACGCGGCTCGAGCTAAAGTTGAGAAAGGATAGGTGTCCGACGAAAATCCATGCATCCAGGGAATCGCTATAACACTGTCCAGGGGTACTTTTAAGGAGGAAGACCCATTACCTCCGTATTGCCATGTCATGCTTTATGTAGCGTAGTTTGGCGTTGGGGAATTAGTTCAATTGCACTATCCTTCGTTGAATAAATATTTATAAACAAATAACATAAATTTCCAATCCGAACTGAAATTAAATATTATAACGAATTGCGCGCTGTAGCTGATTAATCGGAGGAATATGATATTAAATGGGTGGAATGGACTTTGAATCTTCATTATGCTAACGTATCGTAAAATAAATAAATAAGATATGTTCTGACGAGCCATAGGTTGCGGCTAGTACTAACGGCTAGTTCTCGCAGGATTCGCCAGAGCTATGAGAAGCCAGGCCGCTATCCAGGCCAATTCTGTGACGTAGCACCCGATCAGACGATGAATTAAATATAATTTAGTCTAGCCTTGTCCGATTATTATTGTTACAATCCGCGTGTTGACAGCTCGACTCCCGGACTTATGGCTGACGACCTGACCAGTATTCGAAGAGCCACGATAACCTGGAGGAAGACCGTCATAGTCCTGACATGGATTGAGACGGGCGTCTCGCTGCTGGAGATCGTGTAATGTCCTTAATATGGCAAAGACCCAGAATAATATAAATATATTTTTTAAAACATATACATAGTTTGTACCGCGTTAGTTTTTCTAGTTTTACTACCTTTAAACACTATTACACCGACCATTTTTTCGTATTATATTTTTTTCTCGCCAGAGTGTGTTTCGTAATTTATCATTAGCTTTTCATGCACGTCAACAAATTTACGGTTGAAAAAAAATGTTTTTTTTTTTTTAATAAAAACGTATACGTGTCGTGTGACGTCAACACGTATGTGAAATTTTGAAACAATAGCGCCTTGCAACTGGACACTCCTCCCATCACGAATGTGTTTGCGTGATTTTTTTTTATTTTATTTTGCATCAATTCTATTTATGTAGGTCGGCTTCTCATAAAATTTTATTTTCTTGTTTTTTTGTTCCCCACTGTGTGGAAATCGATTCCGTAGTAGCATGGAGTGGCTGCTGTAAAAAAAGCGGAGAGAAACAAACCTTCGACGCTCTATAATCAGGCTTCCGAAAATAATGACAATATACGCCGTTTAATAATTTTATAGTGTCATATCACGAATTCGCATTTTTATTAGTATTATTATTATTATTTAACAGCTTTTAGTGAATTGCATGTGTTGACGCCATTATTTGAAGGACGTATCTTGAGCAATCACTTCCCGGAAGTCCATTTTGGCTCGCTTTAGAAAGGAAAAAGTCTCTTTAAATGCGTTTGAGTGAGTTTGTGCCAAACAAAAGCATATTGAGAGAAGAGATTGAGTCTTGATGTTTAGCTTGGGGAGGATTTTAGTTCAGCAATTAATTAGTCGGCTTTGTTACATCCGAATAGAGTTATATTGATTCAATAAAAATATATTCTAAATAAGTACGAATTGTATTCAATTAATTTCGTTATGACATTTGATATTATTATTATATAATGATATATCGTCACGTCATCTCTGTATTCAGATTCTAATCATTTAATTGCATGAAATTTAACACGATATTCCAATTATCTATGAAAATCATACTCGTGTACAATCTATTTATATGAAAGTTTAGTGGCTATGATGTAACCGTGTGAATTATTAGATTGAAAATTCCAAAGCGTGTACTAAATGAATTATTTGAAAGTTACCTGTAAATAGTTTAAGTGCTACAGGAGTCCGTTGAAGGACGAGGGTCGTCAATTGTCATAAGTTAGACCCGTTCAAGGCTGTTGAACAAGAATTTTCACTTATCGATCCTCACCACCCTCGACCGCCCAAGCAATGCTGCAAATACTAAATTTGTCGCTGGGAAAAATTCGTCTGCAAAGCACCTCGTGGATTTATAGCGTCAACCTATTTTTTTTCGCTACCTTGGAAAATTTTCATAGTTGCTGCTCCCTCGAGATCAACTTTTCCGTCTCGTAGTACACATAAAGTTGATGGCGGCCATGTGGCCGGCGGATGTGTATGAAAAAATATCAAAAATATTTTCCTCATGAATATTTCTAGCTATTTTTGATCTGGAAAGAGGAGAGGCTTTCGATGCTTGTTTGAGCTACATGATTTATGTTCGTGTCTTTCATATCTTGTGCAAACATGGGAAAATATTATTGGTGTAATCTTTTTACATAATATTAAGTCAGATTTTGGATGAAACGTGTTGAAAAATATTTGATTTATGAATAAAACTGAATAGGGTGCTAAGAGTAGATCATGGAATATTCTATGATTTTTCAATGCAAATTAACCCAGATCGAAAAATAAATCGAATCATTATTAAAATGCTCATTATTCATGCTAATAAAATCTTTTAGATCAGGTTTTCCGAAACATTTTCTGCAATGAAACACTTAGCTTATGTTTTAGGTTGAATAATTCCTATTAATAGAGTTCTTTTTTACTAAAACCCATTATTTTTAAATAAAGCACTTCATGGCTTTACTGATTTTGTGTCCTTAAATTGCATATTTCTTGATATCAGGCACAATATTGGTAAGTTGCATACGAATATCTGATGTTCCTGCACTTTGACTTCATTGCAGCATATTAAGAAAATCTTGTATCGAATAAATAGGTCATAGAAAACGAAACTAAAATATTAATAGCTTGTTTAGAAAATTTGGGGTACTCTTCTGACAAGTTTGCTCAGAAAACATTTAAAGGCTGATCCTTATTAGATCACTTGCGCTTAAGCCTACTAATTTCGTTGCCATGGAAAATGGATTCCGAACTCAGGAATCGTCCTTACTAGTTTTCGAAAAATATTGCGTCCTGATATTATTTTGTGCCTTAGAGAAGACGAATAACTCACTTCGAAGTTTATAGCTTTAATAGTGCTTTACTTCTTGATAGCCATCTCACTTCTACTACCCATTGCATCGCACAAAATTTAAGATATTTGATCAATTTATTTTTCAATGATAGACGTAACAGTAAAAGTACTTGGCCTTTCTTTTGTTGAAGTTCCTGATTTCAATCAAAAACCGATGGGCAGTTCTGCAATAATATTTAAATTCTGACTGATTTAAATAAGAACAATTTTTGTTGTTAAAATTCGACATTGTAAGCATTTCAAGTAATTAGACTAAAATAATATACAAGAAAATTGTTACACTTTAATGCAAATTTAACAGAATGATTCACAACACTTAGAATCGTGGGAAAAGTATCAAAAATGTATATTTAATCATCACTTGCCTTTTAATATGAAGTCGAAGATTGTACCAAATTTTCCTAGTTTTGAGAAACCCTGTTTTAGATGATAAAATCGTATTAATAGTCCCACAAGAGTTTTACTGCACAGAGTAAGTCAACCTTTATCAATTCGAAGGTGGATAAAAGTCTTCCCCAGACAATTGTATCTAACAACGGCTTTGCACAACCTCCACAATAAACTCAGATACATATATTTGTTATCATGCATTATTCAAAAATGTAGGGTCAACTTTTTAATACAGGTTTTATAAGGCAATTTCCTTGTACGGATCTATTCTATCGTTCGCACACTTTATAAAGTGTATGCTTTTACTTGATATTTGTTTCGGAGCTCCTGGAATTTGCAATCATTCACACACGAAGGGGCCTATGAATATCATCAGGATATTAGAAAAGTTTTCCGGCAAGACAACGGCGGTGTATACAAATCTGAAATGTTTTCGCATCCATTATTTGGCTCCAGCTGAGGAAACGATCGGCTTTAAGCGCCTCAAAGAAAAAAAAAACAACTCTACAAATCACTCCACCGCAATATCTGTGGGTGGGGGGAGGGAGGAGTGTGTGGTAGGCCGACGGGGGGAAGGGTAAGATTTTTCGCCGCGGTGAAAAAAAAATGGAATATTTCCGTGGAAAATGTTTTCCACGGGGTAGAATTAGAGGGCGGGAAGAAAAACTGTGTACAGAAAGTGGAACGATGTTCATTCCAAAAGATTAGTTCTGCAAAACTGAATAATGCCGGCCGAATGTGAAAATTGAAATTTATTGTCAAAGTTGGACGATAACCGCGAAAATAAAGTTTCACCTTTGATATGGTTTCATAACCAATCTCGTGCCTGACGCGAGATCGTGTCTCGCACGAGTGTCTTAAATTTTAATGATAAGTGAACACGATTTTAATATTATTTTAGTGAATGATATGGTAAATAATTTAATTAGCAGACTTAGTTTTTATTTTTTTTAATTAATTATTTTTGTTCTGTCATATCTATATAAATGTAATATGAAAAAAATATTTTTTATTTTTTTTCTACATTGTTCATACTTGACGACCTAATTTATTAAATATTTTAGGCAGGGAAATGTTGACCCGATCCTACTCACTAAATAATATATGTCATAGAAAATTTGAAAAGATCCTTTAGAAATAGTTATCTAAAAGAAATAAAAAAATAATAAAATATTATCAAGGCGTCAGCTGAAAGATATTCAGTGTGTATGATTTAGGATTAGTCAAAAATCAGGCAGGTGAAGATTTGATTGTCGAAATACGTCCTTAAAATACGAAGCAGGTCGCCCTTTCGACTGTAATCCATCCGTCACGGCGGCTCGAAAACAACTGCGTTATCCGAAGGGGGTATATCAGATACTTCAAGCAATTGAAGTCAAGATATTGATTTTTTTTAATGGATTATTCTATAAATAAAAACAGTTATTTATGATATGCCTCATAATTTGGTTGATATTTTGGATTGTTAACTAATCGGTGATGTCTCGCCGCAGACTAAGCTCTCGCAGCACGTGTCATTTGCACCTTTTAATCACACACAGCAAATCGTACTGGATGCGTGCGAGAAAAAACATCGGGCGCTTGGCAAGAGCAGCGAATATTGTTGTTTTAATTTTTTTTTTCGCAATTGCAGATAATAAAGGATAATTTTTTTTTATAAAATTTATTCTTTAGACCAATTGTGACAAATGCAAAAAGTTTGTGGCATGTAGGATTTATAATCAAAGAGTTTTTCGAGAAAAATCTCAATCTTGGGGTACTCAATAGGCGCGGCTAGGTTAATGAATAGCTTTTCTTTGTTATAAAACTTTTTAAACGTAGAGTTTTGAAGAGCAAGTCAATCGGGCTATCAAAAATTTCTCATTGTCCTAACCCACTAAATTTTATGACGAAGGAATTGAAAAGCTGGTGATAAATATGAAATAGATTAATATTTTTAGTATGAATACAAATATAATGTTTGATAAAAAACAAGTTCATCAGACAAACTATAAATATCTGGAGTTGAATAAAAATTAAAGCGAAATTAAAAGTTAATACCTTTAAATTTCTATAAAAATAATTATGATTATATATTTTTTATTACAGTTAAACCTCCTTTAACGAGCATAATACGTTCCAGAGCCCTACTCGAGAGCGAAACAATTTTTCCTATTCATTAATGAAAAATAGGATGATGCGTTCAATCCCGAAAAAATACTCAAAAAATTGCATGTAACGTTTATTCAAAGAAAATTATACATATATACATTGCTATGGAGCGTGAGTCATTTCCATCGCTGAATGAACCAACTTGGAATGCGAATTCTTAAAAAAAAATAGAATTGAATACTAATAATATACAATTGGAAAGCTATCTATCTAGTCATTTGTTTTTGCCGACGCTTCAAAATATGGTAAAAATGCGACACAGTGTTATGAATAAATAAATTTATGCATACACATGCTTCCTCTTCCTCTGATGAACTCTCCTCCGCAACTTTTTACTGTCAGACTCAATGCAGCTTTATAAAATAAACTTCAGCGATCAGCTCTTATTTAAGTTGTTCAATGAGCTCACTGATATCATAGTTATCTAGTCCCATGATTTTGACCAAGGACACAATCTTGTAGACTACAGGATTGCTGGTGCTAATTCAAACCTCTCAAAGTCACATTGGACAAAGCTATCCGATCAAAGCTTCTTCCAAGCAGAAGTGAGGGTTCTCTTAGTAACCACTTCCCACGTCTTTTCGATCATCTTGAGGGAGGCAATGATATGGAAGTGATATTTACAAAAGTATATGAGAGGGGGCCTCCCAGTTTGAGTCTTATGGTTGTCTTATTACGACTTTTATCAGTGAAACTTTTGCTAGGAATGTTAAACTTTGCACAAATTATATGTCTGATCACAAGTTAGAAAAAAAATGTGATCCATACTCCACCCTCTTCACGCGATATGCAAAACAACACTCCTTTTTTGTAATCGTGAAGCGATTAAATATTATTATTAATTTGTTTTTGATATAAAGTATTAATCAACATGCTCTTATTTCTGAGGAACGTGAACATGTGCATTATTTCACTTATGGAGGACCATGGACATGGTTTTGCGTTCGTAATTTGATTGTAATGCTATGACAAGTACGCCGCTCCTTTAAAGTGTCATTTCCACGGTTTGTTTTGCTCGTTAACTGCGGTTAAAATGAAAATGTATTTTTTTATTTGACTACGATCGATGGATAGCATATGAGAAAGATGGCAAAGCTTCATTCACCCATATAAAAAATCGATTAAGATTCTAAAGATGCAATGACATACTAATATTCCCCCCAGTGTCAAACCACGACACTGGTTATTTTTTAATAGTGTATTAATCGGATTGAAATTTATCTTATATTTATTCAACGAATGATATATGCCATTAAATTAATTAATTCCAAGCGCCAAATTACCTAGGTTTAAAGATAACGCCTTAGAGTAGAGAACAAACGAATACCGAGACAAACCCCCTCCTACTTGCCATGGACACACTTGAGAGGGTAAAATCCGATACCAACATGGTAAAAGATGTACGTCCAATGCCAGCAATGGCCAAGAGAGGAAAACTCTTTACAAAAAACCGCATACCAAGACAGCTCGGGTCCCCGCGATATGGACACGAAAGGGGAGCCCTCACGTCACGTGTGAGACTCAGGTTCTTTTGGCCTCGCTACCATGCGAGAGTTTGGTAAGGCCCATGTCCTCAGCGAGTGAGAGCCTTGTGGTTGGCCAATGATGATGATGATGAATTAAATTAGGTAATAGGTTTCTTTCTCCTACATAACCCCTGGCCAGTGTCATAAAGAATTCCTTGAATTCATAGTACTCGTCGGACACCTATCCGAATACTAACTTAGCTCAGTCGCTGTTAACTTAAATTATCGGAATAATATGAATGTAACCTACAAGCCATACTATTAGTTGCTTATGTATATCATTGCATTTTTCTATATAGCAAATCTTTTTCATTTTTCAGTAAACTACTAATATCTATAATAGCGAGTAGAAAACTATTACTATTAATCTTTTATACATATATAACAGTAACAATAAATATTCCATTTTACCAATATGTCATCGAAAACCTAAATTATGACAATTTCCCATCGTCTGTCTACAACCGAAATAATTTAATGACATATTGAAATATATTTGGGTCATTAAATTCAGAAGATTACGGGATTGATACTATGCACGCTTGAATCGTCTTCGGTTTGGGGCAAAGGGCCGGCGACAAGTATTACTAGGGGGGAAACCCTGGATTTGCGTCAACAAGGGTTAACCGGATTAATAATAATAATGATAATATTAATACCAAACTCTGGCCGTTACATATGTGCGCGTGTAATGTCGACGCGAATTCCTTAAAATTTATATAATGTCGAAGAGAGTAAAATGGGGATATGAATAAAAGATGTGAGTGGCTCCGCGTCGAGATTGTCCCCGGGCTTCGGCTATTTCATATAATTTTCTTTCTCATCAGCACATTTCTAAATTGTTTGACGTCACTGATTTGTTCGCCGCAGACATTTCCCGAAAATGTTCTCTCAGTTTGCCATTATCTCGATAGATTCGGGTCAGACCTGTTGGGATGCTGAAATTTTCTTCATAAAATTCGTGCGTTACATAACCAATGCGAACAATCTTATCTAATACTGGCGGTATTGTGAAAGTTTTACTTTTTCTAATTCCCATAAACGTATATGTATAATTTATTCAATCAATATATATATTAATATTAACCATCTAGATAAATAATATCATATTATATTATTTTATTAATTGCACTTAGTGGAGAGAGCTTTTATCTCATGGCAATATTTTCGCGACGTTCAGCGCTTTCCAGAGAAAAATACATACTTTGATGGAATTTTTCCGACACTTTACAGTAACAGCAAACGCTTCCGGCTTTTCACATTACCAAAGGTCTCTATTCATTACTTACACTCAACTGATTCTGTTTTCGATTTAATTCTTCAGACCGCGGTCCATTGTCTGAGAGCATATAACAAAAATACAATAAATACAACGATAATAAAATTATAATGCATTTTTCTTTTTGTTTCAGGTATTTACATTTGAATTTCATGCTGAATAATCAGATTTGGTACGTAAATATCACAACACTACTATAATTTGGGTAAATAATGATAATTTACTACCGATGTATGAATGCTGAATTTTTTTCGCGGCTGAAAAATGCGTGAAATATTTGTATGTTGATCACATCACAGATTTTTACATACACGATCGCGATCATTTTTATTTCTAGATTTTTTTACACAGTTACAGAAATAAAGCGCTAAAATTTCTGGCGGCGTTATGGAGAATTCGTGCAGAAATACCGAAAATTTTCGCACTAGCACGTGTTCAACCTTTTCGTATTTGATTGACCTTGACCCCCCCTCCCCATTTTCCAACGCGGAGTCATCGACCTATTGTTGTTGAAGATTTAACACTCAACCTGCCGACGATGCGTTCGCATTCAGGCATATCACATGAATATAATGGAAATAAAATTAGGCATAAATTCTCCATTGTATATATTTATAATCAAGATTCTGGGCATTGATTCCCAACGCACATAATATTCCGAATCCCATTGTGATCAATGGGGGCCGCGATTTAATTCCATTCTAGTGTATTAGGAATTATTCGGTTTTCAGCGCTGGGATTAATGTTTGGAGCGTGCAGGGCCAGGCTTCGGGGATAAATCCCGGGGCCTCCACGTTAATGGGCGATTACGGTCCTGGACGGGAAGTCAGATATGCCCACCGTCCTTTATCCGGATTGCGTATATCGACGGCGACTCAAAGACATGTGGCCCGCCACTGGGTCGTTATTGAATAATCAATTTTCCGAAATCTGTCGCGTAATTCCCCTTAATATGAGTGCCGTTCCCGGCGAAATTGTAATGTGTGTAAACGTCGGCCGAATAACTATTTTAACTAATGAATCGAAAATCAATTTCCGCTCTGTGTGACGCGATAGCCGAATATCTGCACCAGTGTATTTCTGGGCCATGATTTATGGGAAATTAGTATTGGGCGTATTTCGCGAATCGTTTGAATCGCAAATTTGTGCGATAGATTTGCAATTACTATCACGTTTCATGTGAGATTGAGGGTATCATTTTTAAATCATATATTATAACCATACTTTTATACTCTACATTGACATCCCTTTTATTTTTAATTAGAAGATAATCAACCCTATGATTTTTTTATATCAATAAACTTAATCTCTCTAAAGTTATTTACCCTTAAGTAATTTATCTGTAACTTCCCGTGCCAATGGGATATATTTCAGACCCCAAGTTTATCTCGAATAACTCATTTATTATAAATCCTACAAGTCACAAACTTTTTGTATTTGTCTAAAAAACTTTAACGAATAAATATAATAAATAATCATTGATCTCTATTGTCCACAATTGCGAAAAAATAAATAAAAACAAAAATATTCGCTTTTGTTGCAACAGGCGCGATGTTTTTCTCGCTCGCATCCGGTATGATGTGTCCAATGCGAGTGAAACCATTGGCGGGACATTGCCGAGTGTGCACTTCATGCTTGGCATCTATATTCAATTATAAATAGACCCTCTTCGGACTACGCGATTGTTTTCGAGTCGCCGTGACGGATCATTTCAGTTCTATAGCGTTCCCTGCTATAAAGTGGCATGTGCGAAAAACCCTTCTATAGCACTTTCTACTTGAACACTAAATGTTCAAGGTTAAATTATCTCTTCTCTATAAAAGAGTTGATTGTAATCTAATAAATATTCTCTTTTCTACGCCACTTACGAAGTTTGAGTGTTATTTTTGGCTAATATATTTCCCCACATTTTCTATATGTAAAAATGTTCAAGTACAACATAACCATGAAAGCTTTTCAAGAGCAAATAATAAATTAGGGATCCAATGTGGCTATAAATGCGTCAGAGATAAATGTACAAACACAAAATTGTGACAATTATATTTCATATCCCCTAAAATTAAAAATTGTACAATAAAATTCCATTGATTTACCGGTTTATAATTATTAGAAAAAGCATTCTCGAAGTTCATTCTCTTTCTTTTTAATTTAATTCTCTTAAAAATTATAGTTATTTTTTTACCAAGGAACTATTTATACATCGTCCGTTTCGTTTTCGTTTACTTTTTTGACAACCATTGTTTTATGCGTCAATGATAATCGCAAAGCACCAATTTTTTATTCTCTTGTCACCAAACGATGTCAAATTTGTGCTTTTTATTCAAGTTTAGAAGCTTTTGCAATGGCATTCACGTGCCAGTTTGTTCATAGCTCAGTTCGTGCAGAATCCAGACAACTCACTCTTTCTGATATTTTGCATCGTTATAAATGACAGAATCGCAGAATTTAATCTTTTCTGTGCAGTGATAAAGTGTTTGGTTTTGATTATTTTTCCACTTTAACCGTTATAACTCTACAAGACTATTCTTAGGTTTGATATCTACTCTTTAAAAATATTTAAAAAAAATGACATGTACCTAAATGTATAGTAATTAATTAAAAACACAGTTAGTTCACTTTGAAAATACGTAAAAAGTCGGTTTTGTCTAATATTTTTAGTTTAATTTTGATATTCCCAGAATGTCTAATCAGAAAAAGTTAAAAAGACAAAAATAATTAATTTAATTAAGACAAAAACCATAGCTTTGGAAAATTATATACCAGGAAAATAACGTCAAACTTGTCATGTTTTATAGAAATATTTATGTAGGTAGTTTGGCTAATAATTAATTTAATACCATCCATGCTTTGTTGAAAATATAATTATAAAACTAATATAACTAATGAATCTTACTGAAATATTATTAAAAATTACTTAGTGTCGTGGTTTGACACTGGGGGAAAAAATTGCATCTTTAGAATCTTTATCGAATCTTAATATGGGTGATAGGGGCTTTGGATTTTTTCTGTTATGCCATCTATCCATCGTAGTTAAATACATAAAAGGGTGAAGAACAATTTACAGAAAAAGGAATTATTAATAAATACATGGCTGCTGCTGCTTAAAATAATCAAAATATGGATTTAGAAACCTCTAGGACTTTGACGGTAATCCACCTTATTGAGCAAGTATTTTAACAACCCGGTTATGTTGACATTTATAAAGAAAATAAACAAAAAACTATGTAAAATATCCTGGAGATATTTACAAAAATAATTAACGTACTATTTAATTATTATAAGTTTAAGTCGAGAAATCACTGTATTGATTAAAGTCTAAATTGTTAATTAACCGAGATTAAAAAAAAATACAGCCTTAGAAACTACTCCTTATTAACCGCCAATCATAAAAATATGAAAAAACGACAGAGATAAGCATGATATTGATTTTATTATCCAAAATTATGAAGAATTTTTCAGAATTTCTCCGCGAAGTACTTAATATCGACGTCTATATCAAGAAGTAAGCTGGGGCCACGTCCGTCGACTGCTACGTAAGTGAAAATTACGAGTCGACTTCGTTAAATATGAATGAATATCGATTTTCATACAGTTCAAGGCGAGGAAAACGTCGAAAAGCGGAAAAGTGCTCGCTGAAATATTCGATCGGAAATATCACTGTAATGCAGTTAGTCGATTATTCTAGCTATGGTTCGATTCTCATGTCGTTAAAAATTCAAATTTAGCTGATTCATCTATGTTTATTAAATAGCGCATAAATAATAAACAATAATATGATCAAATAAATTTGTTACACAAAGTCTGTCTGAAACAATAACGTTCGGATGAGCCATATGAATATTTAAGCAGATGATCGAGCTGAATATGTGATGAGAAACTTTGCTCACGCGAAAGGACAGTGCGCTGTCAACCCTTGATATCGAATAATACTTGTTTTTCTTGTTTATTTTTTGTTTTTATTTTCTATGAAAAATCCCATCTTGTCACCTAATTTCGTCGCGTTAAAAGCAAGACGGATAACTCGGCGATGTAATAAGACGCATTTAATTTATTTACCTTGTGTTTTTTTTTATTTCTTTTCTTAAGCAAAAAAAAAAAATAGAATTTGTTTTACATAAAGATTGCGAATGCCGGAAAATACCTCGCAGCAAGTCAAGGATAAAGAAAATTGGCTCGCCTGTGCCAAAAAAAAGAAAAATAACACTGATCGAGTAAAAAAGCATGCGGAATTTTTTTTTAAATAATTTATTTTCGCACAAAACGAGAAGCACATTGTGTACTCGGCCCGCGGGCATATTCGAAATGAATCCGTTAATGAATTATTAATTTTTCTTTTGTTTTAATTTGTATGACTGCGGGCTACATTTTTCATTTGGATTCTTTTTTGATATGTATACGCACACGTTTTCGCATTATCATTCCGAAATGGTATCTGTTTAATTTATCTTTCATTGTTGATGGACAGTGGAACGTTAACGCATCAAACAAGATCAATAATAAACGGTTCCGATTCAAATCTATTAAATTTATGCATCTAGATATATACAGGTCACCCCTGTTCATTGCGACCCCGGTGAGTGCGGATTTGTTATACCTCGATCTTATTTTAATTTGTGTTTTTTGTTGATGGATTTGATGGTTTTGATGATCGTTTTAAATCTCTACATGGAGAAAAATGTTTTAAAGAAAGCTAAGGTTGAACGGTTAAGAAAATTATCAATCTTACATACTCCTAAAATGATTTGCAAATCGGGTAGTGAAGACGTAGAATCAGCTAAAAAATATACAAGAGTTCCGTGAAATTTTGAAAAAAGCAAATTATTTTTTAATGTGGATGAGACGGGACTCTACTTAAAAGCAATGTAATCACGTATGTATGTACTTTCATAAATAAGAAGACTGTTTCTGGATTTAAAGGAGTAAAGGATCGTTTAACTCTTCTTCTTCGCGGATATATATTCGCAGAAGCTCCTCATGACATGAAAGGTTATTCTAAAAACGAGTACATACACAGAATGTATTTATAGACAGCTTCTGCTAAACAATAAAAATATAGCGAAGATATTGTAATTGAACTTCGAGCTTTCTTGATATTAGACAATACGCCGGATTATCTTCTAGAACTTGAGACTCTTTGCACTGATTTTTACGTTGATGTAGTATTCTTACCTCCGACTACCACACCCATCACACACTCTATAAATCAAGGTCCAATAGCCACATTAAAATCTTGTAATATAACCCTTTCCGGTCCGCAAAAAAAAAAAAAATGTTCCATCAGATCCACAACAGATTTACAGAGTTACAGGGTACAACAATACATCCAGTTTTTTTTAATAAAACTGTATTTAGGTTCACAATTTTTTATTTATTTTAAAGGTATAGAATAATGCTCTAATTATTACATTTTATACCCATCTAAAGTATGATATCGGTGAAAACACTCACTGATACAAAGTCCGGGCTTTCTCTCACAAGTTGGACAAATGTATCGCGTTTCTTTCCTACCTCCAGGATTTTTTCTGTAGGAGCATACCAGGCAATCCTTATGCTTCCCTTGAGAGTTAGAGTATAAGAAATTAGCCTTTTTGTCCAGTATCGCCCGTGGAAACCAGTCCAGTGTTTGAGCCAGAAAATCACCAACTAAACTCAACAATAATTCTTCTCGGAATTTGATATGTGATGTTGCTTTTATTTCTTCTTGAGTTGCACGCTGTTTATACAGAATATAGGAATTGATGATGGACGTCTCCATCCCCCAAAAAAAATTATTTTTTTTCCTAGGGTTGAAGGAAATGTACATAAATCTTCATTTGAATCCCATCGTCGATTCATCTAATGATACATTTTCATCGCGAACAAAGTGTTCTCGAAATTTTCCTTTTAGGTACATTGTTCACCCTTTGAATTCTGGTTCTAATTCTTGCGGAACACTTTAGATTGTTTCTAAATGCAAAGACCGAAAAAAATGCAAAAACCGTCTGCGTGGGAACCTTTTGTATCCTTCTCAGGTAGAAAGTTACACATTCCAATGCTCATAAAAACCATTGAATCCTAAT
Organism: Philopotamus ludificatus; assembly: GCA_022495035.1. NCBI lineage: Eukaryota > Metazoa > Arthropoda > Insecta > Trichoptera > Philopotamidae > Philopotamus > Philopotamus ludificatus. The sequence goes on along the minus strand of JAGXCT010036570.1, from coordinate 51,955 downwards.
CCCAGTATACCACTACACTAAATACAAGTGAGAAAAATATGTTTGCTTGTATTTTTACAATAAACTGTTTTAAAAAAAATGTCGAATGACATTCCACATGGGACCGGAAAGAGTTAAGAAACACAATGCGCCACATATACAGAAAACTGTTGGAGGTGATAATATTAAGTCTTTTCTGGAGGCATCGAAGGTTGATGTAAATGATATTCGGACCTAATTAAAATCACACGGCCAACCCTTAACTAATAAAGAGATGCAAGAAATCGACTGCCATACTATGTGTCAAGAAAAATACTTCTCGGAAACTGTTTTTGTGTAAAAATATATGTGTCAAAATCATTGAAAAGGCCGTCTCTCTTCACAATCATTGCATGAAGTTGTCAGAATGAAAAAGCCATGAAAATCGCATAGGAATAAATTCTGTAAGGCGTGGTTGTAACGGATTATTTTTGCATAATAAACGTAGAGAGGCCTAAAGTTGAAATCTAGATTTAACATTTATTTGTTATCGAATTTAATTTATTTTTTTAAACGCTTCGTTGCTCGCTTTTTCAAAACGTATCCCTCGTAATCAACTAGGTTTATCTGTACTCAAATCAGTGCCTTAAACTTTAGGGAAATGCACTGGCTCAATCGTATGAAATGCTAAATTGCAAGCTTGCATGCATCCGAGGACTAATTTGATCTCAAACTTACATAATTTAATTTGCGATCGAATGATAAACTATTTACGTATATTCATCTTCATATCAAAACTCAATTTACATATCGTATTATATTTTTAAATTAAAAACATTATACCTTTATAGCTCGCGGCTTTGATTAGCCAATATGTAGTCACATGTCGGCTGATTTCCAATTAAATGTCAAATTTGTTTTTAGCGTATCCCTAATTTCCTCCGCCCAATACACGCGTATTTCGAGAAAGGCTCCATGTTTCACATACATACCCATAACTCGATAAGGGTTATATTCTGCGGGGGGTCAAAAAAACATAAATTTTCCATGGCCCCCCCCATGAGAGCCACACGCGTAATATTTCGAAAATTTAATGTGGAACTCTACACCCGTTTCCATTGTGGGGGAGGCAGGGAATATCTCACTCTCTATGCCGAAAGAGAGTATAGTGATATTCAACATTTTCGTTATCGCGGGAATGGAATTTGAGCCATAAAACGTTTTTTTTTTAATTATCGCAGCTGTGGGATCCGACGTCATTATGTTAGCGGGGCACTGACGCGTGATTTATATTGTTTCCACGTGTGACAATAGAAATTCGGATAGAGGCTGATAAAAATGGCGATGGAAAATAGAGACGGTCTGCGGCTGCGGATTTTCATAATTTATCAGCGCCAAACATTATCAATTGATTGGATTTTGGCTGGACGAACAGAACCTTCAATCGTTTTAATACTCTTTTTAATTTATTAAGCTTAATCAACCGTCTGAACTCTTGTTAAACCTAGCCGTGCTATTAATCCTACATAAGTTTATACAATAAATATTATAAGAAATCATTGACCTTTATTATCTGAATTTGAGTGTTCTTCTAACCCTAAGGTGGGTCTTTGTCACCTGAAGAACACTACGCGATCTCTGGCAGAGACACGTCCGTCTCAATCCTAATATTAGGACTTGGACGGTCGTCCTCCAGGGTTATCTTGGCTCTTCGAATACGGGTCAGGTCGTCAGCTATAATTCTGGGAGTCGAGCTGTCAATGCGCAGATTGTAACAATAATAATCAGACGAGATTAGGGCCAGTTCGTATTTAATTGCGGAAAAAAATAATAAAAACAACAATATTCGCTTCTGTTGCCACGGGCGCGATGTTTTTCCTTGTTCGTATATTTTATGATTTGCCAATTGCAAGTAAAATGTCCTAGTGACACGTGCCGCGAGAACTCAGACCAAATTATGAAGCATATCATGAATGATATTCTTGCCATTTTTTCAAAAATGGCTAAGATATAGATGAATAATTCCTTCTAGACGACTGCGAATTTTTACTTGAATACATTTATTTTTAGTGCATAATATTCTGTCCAATAAAAACATATTTTTGGTATTAACAATGAGTATGGTAATTAGATAAAAGATGCCGTGTTTATCCTATTCCACGGATTTATCTCTATATATTTTTGTACGTAGTATTTTGCAAGTTTTCACTACGCCTCGGGACACAATTTATCCTTAAATTTACATCACGGATGCTTGTAGCTCCTTGACTTGCCATAATATATTTTCTCTGTTATAATTTTAATGTAATTAAAACTAAATTTTACACAAAAAATACAATACATAAGGTGAATCAAAATTTATATAATATGTAAAAAGTATATATGCAGTTTTTATTAAAATATGTTCGTAGAGAAATGTATTATTTTGCACATTGTTTTAATCCAATCACGGCCGGTTGCACATTTTTTTTATTATACTCTTTTTAAGCTAAACACTTTTTATTAATTAAGCGTGAAATGAAAACAACTAAAACCATCAAACAATGTTATCTTTCTACGATGAGGGTTTTAACGCAACCAATGCCATAAAATCTATTAACACATTACCTACGGGGTGAATCGCGGTCAAACTTGCGCTGGGGCGGGCATTCGCCGAAATTTGGTGACACGTCGTCTTTTACAAAAAAAATCATTACTCTTTTATTAATCAAGAAATTGAGCCGAAAATTAAATTACTTGAACTTCAACATTTGCTGGATAGTTCTTGTAAAAAAAATAATTTATATCCCACAGCAGGAGTCACCAAACAATTTGGGAACGGGCCTAATCGATTTTTTTTTAATCAATAAATTATTAAATAAATCACACTCCTTCTTGTAAAACAGCCATAACATATTTCGAATAAATGGTTTTATATGCACTTGTCACGTTTGCCGAAATTCTCCTCAAGGTATGAAGTATCTGTCAAAAAAATATTTAAAAAAGACTGTTGTATAAGTTACAGACGATCAAACGCGTGTAGTGTCGGCTAGCGTGTGTTATGCGCGCCCCGGACATACAAAAATACGCTTTTGACGTGGAATCCACGTCCCCCGTAGGTAATGTGTTAATACAGTTAATATACGAGTGTCGAGAGAAAAGAGGTGTCGATTTTGGTTTCGTTGATTCGTATGGGAGCAATAGGGAAAGGTTAAACGAGAAAGTAAGAAACTAGAATTTGAGATCAATATTTCAAACTCAAGCTGATGATAGTCGATTAAACCAATCAGCTATTTAGATCTGATCATCCTCCGGACTTGGAAAGGATTCAATAATGTTTTATCTCTGATTTCACTAATGACTTACGGAAATCGTGATCCAGAAATAAGAAGGCGAACTGCGATGAGTAAATCTATTGTCAAAGCCTTTAGAAAAAATTAGGGATAAATAAAATCTGGCGCAGAGTATCCTATTCTCCATTTTTACATACGGCGTAGAAATCTGGTCTATAAATATTATTTATTTAAATGGCATTTTAACCGAAACGGATCTTTGCCATCTGGAGTACATTACGCGATTTCCGCTAGTTCTACGCTTCAGAGTCGCGTCCGATTCAGCCCTGTGGTCAGGATTACGATGGTTGTCCTCAAGATTAACTAGGCGTTTCAATATGGGTCAGGTCGTAAGCCATAAGTCCGGGAGATGAGCTGTGAATCCGCGGATTGTAACAATAATAATCGGACGTGGGTAGGACTGATTAGTATTTAATTTACCGTTTGATTGAAGGCTTCTCCGGTAGCACATTCGTCGCCGAATCAGCACAGAAAGCGACCTGGTATCCTCATAGTTTCGTAAAATTTACAAAATCATGATTTTGCCCAATCGCAATAACGATTCACTCATAAAAAAATACATGAACGGGAAACAAAATAGACGAGATGTCTTAAAAGGATCCTTCGCTACATTGAATATCTCGCTGGAAGAATCGAAAGTCTATATACTACCGAGGACATTAGAATCGATAGTCTCGAGAATCTTGTCGCGCTTGGTAGTGTACAAGGGGACGATGGGGAAAAAGGATCCAGGAGAGTTACTAACAAGGAGATTCGGGTTAATAATGGTCACGATCTTCAGAAACGAAGGTGTAATACTCGCAAAGAATAATACCGTATAATGCAAAATATACATTGTCTGGAATTTTGTTCACTTACAATTATGATCAACTTTAGAGTAAATAAATATCGAATTTTTTATTATTTTAATAAAACTAGTGTAAAAAATATTAATTGTGTATTAAATCAACATAATGAAGTGCCAAATTTTCTGCCTTTGTTTGTGCAATCTCTTTTTATTATTATAAAACCGTATAAAAAAATAAAATTTCCTTGAAAATTCAAATTAAAACGAGATGGTGAACATTCTTACGCGGAGCAAATATAAAAATTTAATTACGCGAATGGGGGCGAGTTCAAACAAATATTAAAAATCTCTCCACCTTTGAAAAATTCACAATTTCTCCTGCAAAAACATCGAAAAGCGAAAGCGGGGCGCTCGTCTCACAATTAATTATTTTCAGTATGGAAAATCTCCACGGTTTCAACCCGTCCCACCGCCTCGCAATCGGATACTGGAGTAAGGGCGCGAGATAAACGACACCGGGGGGCGAAGGGTTGAGTTTTTTTAACCTCACCTCGGGGATTATGCCAGCGGGTCAAATATGAAAATTCGCACATATGCCTTTTTCGCTTACAGTGCACCGCGGGACGGCGCATAATGGCGTTTGGGAAACGCCATTAGAGGGCCACGGGGCCCTGCTGTTCTGTTTCCAAACAAAAATAATATTTTGCACCGATGGCCCTTCAGCGTTTCCGCAGTAGCGACACCGGCAACTGCTACAAATAGCAGGAAATTCTCGAAATCAATGTGCTCTTCGACGCCGCAATGATATTTAGTTTTTTACTAAAATGTTAAAAGCTTTTGGCTCGTTGTAATATTTGCAGCACACATATAATGGCACATCATTAAAATATACCCTATGTATCTCGATATGCAGCGGAATCTGAATTCAGTGCCCCGTATTAAATGAAAACTAACAAATCCGAAATATTTTAACCGGAAAAGTTCATCGTATTATTTCGAGCGAATTTCCGCAGCGTGTGTTTGCCGCATAGAGGATGGAGTTCTGCGAAAAATTCCATTTATTCTGGCCCCGGTACCACTCGCCCAGTAATTCCCACATGTATCGCCCTCTAGCACAATGTGTCATCTGCAGCTTCTTTATGGCCCCACTCTCGGCGACTGCCGCCGCAACTTAACACATAAAGAACTCGTTATTCAACCACTTTACAATACATACGACTAATACGCCAAAAACAAATCTATATCGATACTTATACATAGATTCGACGATCAATCTGACACGTCTTAAATCAATAATAAAATGAAACTCATGAAACTCTGAACAAATCTCTTAAAAACGTGTATTTCGCTCCTATTTCATTTAAATAAAAAAATAAGGTGAGGTTAAAATACTAAATTCAATATAATAATAAAATAATTGACAAGACATTACAGTGAGTCAGTATGACTGCATCGAGTCGCAGCTCGACAGTGCGCTTAGCAGCGAGACTCACCCCCCGCACTCCACTACCGCCCCGCATCCATCCAACACATGATCAAAGGAGCCCATTATCTTTAATTACAGACTTAGGAACGTAACTCTTCCTAAGCAGTCGTCTGTTAAATATCTGGGTATTTTTTTTGATTCTTAGTTAAAATTTAGTTTACATGTATCGGACGTGTTTATGAGATCATCAAGAATGTTGGGCTTCGTCATGAGAAATTCTCATCACATACGTAGCACCTTAGTCATAAGAGTACTGTACGATGCATTGATTCGGAGCTTGCTTGAATCAGGTTCCATTATATGGGCGCCTTATGACGCCTTGAATTCTCTCGGAGTAGAGAAGGTACAGAAGAAATTTCTTAAGTATCTCTACATGAGGGAGTTTGAATTCTACCCAAGTTTATACCCCAGCGCATGGGTACAGGTCTGCCTGGGGTATGTAACCCTCGAGAAAAGACGGTCGATTTACTTGGCAAAGCACTTCTTTAAGCTGTTGGTTGGCGCAGTAAATAACCCCATTGTACTGTGCGAGTTGCCTCTATGGGCGCCACTTCACTATCATCGAGCTCGTTCGCGTGTGCTTTTTCTTCCGCCATATGTGAGAACAGGTACTCTCGGAAACTCTCCGGTAACCAGAGCTATTACTCTGCTCAACAACTTGGCCGAATATTTAGATATATTCTATGTCAAATATTGTCGTTTTGTTGATATTTTATATGAGATTTTATAATTCTGTTCTTCTCTTTATTGTAATATATGTTGTTTTTTTCATGCTATTATTATGTTTTTATACGTGATTGGCGACCTTTAGGCGACGATCTGGCGGTCTTTATATAAAACATAATAATAAGTAATAGACACATTATTATATATAATATATTTTTTCTTAACTCACTTGGGAGTGCTGCAGTTCTGCAATGTATATAGATGGACCGTCCTTGAATATAAAGCTTTATTGAAGCTTATTTTGCAGTTTTTTAGTTCAGAAATAGTTCACAACATAATAATTATTTAATTTTGGTATTGTAAAAATTTTCCCTGCTTTCGTTAAGATGATTAAATCGTTGAAAACCATGACCTAGTCAGTTAAATCGATTCTTGCTACTAATATTAGACTAATTTTAGACGAAAAACCATTTTGATTTGATATTTATATATTTTCTCAGCAAACGCTTTCCTTATGTACATATATTCAACTTGTATGTATATCTTGATTTCCTTGGCATAATTGTATCCTTCCTACACGTAAAATTATATTAATACATATTTCATTGTACATACTTTTCGTAATAGCTATACATTGTGACATGTTTTGATATATGTATTTATTATTCAACTGGAATGTATATGATATGTCTTAATTTAACGTTAGTATTTATATCAACTATCGTTTATATAAATAAATGAACTAAAGATTTAATTTTGATATATAATATTAAATGTATACTTTCCCTAAATATATTTAAATTAAATGGATAATATATAAATAGCGGGAAAATATTGCTTTAAGCAAAAATATGAAAATAACAGTGAAAATGACCAGTTTCAAAATAATAAACACGAATTTTCCTAACTCTCTCTGTAATTGTTTAATAAAAAAGGTGTTTCGTGTTTTTCAGTGCTCAAATATGAATATATATAGTTCTAAAAAATACGACTAATGATAGTAATTACATATATACGTAATCTTACATTTCGTACGAGCTCTGTCTTTTTTTACGCGTTTATTTCCGGGAACGGATCTCGTAATTTTCTATCAACGCCATGTCATTTTTTTGCGGTTATCATTTAAGCGGCTTTTCGTGGAAAGTATCTACCGCTTAAGTCAAAGAATGGGTATACATATATAAAACAAAACAAACTCTTAACTGATTTTTTTTAATTATGCCTAAAGTATATAATGGAAAAGTCTACGATCTCTGGGAAAGCGAAATCAAAACTGCGCGGAAACGAATGTCCAACTTAAAATATAATAATTCAAGAAAACGGAATATTGTTGGTCTATAATAAAAGATATTGCTAAAGTAATCAATGCAGAATGTAAAGAATACCAAAAACTAGAAGATGCGCATATGTCAAAAATTATAATGACAGACGATAGAAGTTATCATATCTTCTAGGTATAGAAATCTCAAAGTAATTTATTTATTTATCAATCAAATTCAAAACTCTACTCACAAATAGCGGAAAGTGTGGATAGGATTGTAAAAAATGCATAGGTAAAACTATCGACAATTTTATATATGGCTCGAAAGCAACTGCGTCGCCCGATCGGGTCTATTTAGTATGAAATTATTATATGAAAATAGACCCCAAGCATTTCAAGTCAAGATTTTGGAAATTTCTTCATTAAAATGCTAAAAAAATGTTTATTCTAAGAATAAAAATAGTTCTTAAAATTATGCTTCATAATTTGTTTGATATTTTGCATTTTTTTACTAATTAATATGACGCGTAAGTGACGTGCGAACTCGTCGATGTCCTGCCGCTGACTGAGGCACACCGCCGTCTCAGAGTTCGTGAGTCACACGTGTCAATCGCACGGTTTCACTCGCGCTTCGTACCGGATGCGAGCGAAAAATAGAATTGCGTCCGTGCAATTCTGGACAGTAGACGTTAATGATTATTTATAATATTTATTCTTCAGACTTTTTTAGACAAATACAAAAAGTCTGTGACATGTCAAAAACTTTAAATTCCACATTTCTGCAGAAATTCTGTTGCTTTTTGTAGAAAAAATGATTAGATAAAAAACTCTAGAGTAAAACAACTGAATATTGTTCATGAAGCCTCGGACACGATGCTTATTATTCTGATGTTCAAGTGATACTCTGTTTTGTTCAAGTAATCAATAATATAAATGTACGTATATCAAATATTATTGGTCTTTTTTTTGTAAATCAAAACATGCACTTAACTTTTTCCAACACAATCTTGGGTCAGTATAAGTCGTGTAACTTTCCGAATTGGCCTCACACACAACATACATCTATCAAGTCATCTCCCGAGGGGTTTGCGAGCTCCTTCAATACACAAAGTCAATATAAAAGATAAAGAATTCGGTATATCATAACATGTTAAGGATTCTAATACCGAAAAAAGAGAACTCGCCATGTTATTGAAAGGGACCACATGACAGATATTGATGGTTTACATAAGTTTTTCAAATACGCGAATCTCTTCATTTTTTTCCGTACCCCACTCCGACACGATAAATAAATACGTATCTTGATTCGGGCAAATAAATATATCTATTTTGTTACGGTCGCTTAGCATAACTCGACAGGCGCTCGCCGTAAAATTTGATTTCGTAATTTATGCTGAAATATGTACATTTTCAGGATAATTTTGTGGATCGTTAAAACGCATTTTATGACGAAAGTATATCCGCAGCTTTCAATGGCCTCGCAATAATTCATCCGCAACGCCACTTTAAATCCGCGTTAGAGAACGCATAAAAAATTTAATGCGAAAAGTCATTTCGAAATTGGACGTTTATACGAGATGATTGTAAACAAATTCGCATAAAAGTGAAAAGAATCGGTCATAAAATATACATTTCTTAAGATTAATTTAAAGCAATAAATATCTTACAATCGGAGAATTGTATTCCTATAGACCAGTGCTTCCCAAATTATGGGCCGCGGCTCTCTGGGGGGTCGCAGGATTCCTCGCGGGGGCCGCGAAAAAAATCAGTACAAAGTACAAATATTCATTTATAAATATTTTTCCACATAGCATATTTAAGGAATTTATATATTTAAGTCTGTTAAATAATAACACATATGAGAATATTTGTATACACAACAACAACAAAAGGAATAGATTAATCCATTTAAAAAAAATATTCAAGTTATTAATGAAGAATTCATCAATATCTCGACTTGAAATGGTTAGAATAAAAAAAAAAAATTATAAATGATTTTGTGCTGAATATAAATATGTGTACACCTATCTCTCGATTTACACGGAACTTTTTTTACTCGTTTTCGCTTTTACACGGTTTTTAAAAAAAAAGCTACCAAATGTTGGTACCAATCAATATTAATAATTTTATTTGTTCGTGCGCCCACTGTAGGTATGCATTCCACTGTAGGTGTGCATTCCACTGTAGGTGTGCATTCCACTGTAGGTATGCATTCCACTGTAAGTGTGCATTCCACTGTAGGTGTGCATTCCACTGTAGGTGTGCATTCAACTGTAGGTATGCATTCAACTGTAGGTATGCATTCCACTGTAGGTGTGCATTTCACTCCATGAAAATGGAGAAAGAGTATAGATGTTGCTAGATTATATAGCATAAATGAAGCTACAATAAGAACCATTAAAAAAATAAAAACTCAATTAGAAAGAGTGTAGCAGCTAACACTACGAATATGAGCACAACTTAATATATCAGAGATATTGCAAATGGGAAAACATGGAGAAGGGGCCTTAATGATTTGGATAGAGACCAAACACGTACCGATGAATTGATACCAACGCTATTACAAATAAAGTTACCGGTAGATTTACGAAAAACAAAGAGGTGCTACCATCCTCTTCTTTATCTGAAAAGAAGCAGGCTTTCACAGCAAGTCATGCTTGGTCTGAAAGATAAACGACACTCTACATAGATGAACTGGCATCTGGCGATATATAGGATGCAGCGCAAGAATATCCAACAAAAAAATTGCCTAAAATTTTTGCCATCAATTCATATACTCCTAATCAGGTTTTCAATGCTGATGAGTAAGGGCTATTTTGGAAAAAAGGTTTTAATTAATAGTATAATAATTTTGTTTTTTAAAGAATAAATTTGTGTTATTTTATGTATTTAAAATTAACAATCAAATTATGTTTTAAAAGTACTTTTCTGATTTGCCACTTGGTTTGCATTGAAAATATATTAGACTTCGATTTACACGTTTTCTCAGGAACCTATCTACCGTGTAAATCGAGGGATATGTGTATTATAATTGTAATAATATTATTGGCAAATAATCTTAATAAAACTATAAAATATTTTTTTTTGGGCGGGGGCGGGAATTAATTCTTTCAGAATTAGGGGGCCGTGACATGAAAGTAATTGGGAAGCACTGCTATAGACTATAGAAGATATAATATTTAGTTGAGTCGTCAATTTTTTCCAATGGAGCAGATGAATATATTCTGTGTAACTACTGGCTATGATTTAAAAGGATAAACGAATTTTTGCTTTTACTAAAAAGATAAAGCTTTCATTATTATTTTAAAATCTGGTTCAGGGTTCATTTAACATGTCGTTTTTAACCTTTGAAATGGAGACAAAAGTGCATATTCGTCAAACAAGGCAATAGTGCCACTGCAATAGCTAAAAAATATGCATTATATATAACAAAGGATGAATAACTGATCGGTCAATTAGAAATTAACAAGTCTTGTTTCTTTCTGGAGACGTAACCTCGAAAGACGAACCAAAGTACGGTTCACCCTTTCGATTTTAAATGTGTTATTGGAGCAAAATCTACACCAATTACCAAGGAAATTGGCAAAGAGGGATTGGATTAATGCTCCAGGAGAATTAACTGCACTTCCTGTCAAAACCCCCCAAATTTTATTAGAAAGGAATTGACAAGCTTCTAGTGAGATGGAAAGAGATCATAACAAAACAAACAAAAATGTCTAATAAAAGAATGGATGATATTTTTGACTCAATTTAACATATTTTATTTAATTTCACAATTAAGGTTCCTTGAATTTTAATAACGCAAAATTAAATAATATTTGAATATAAGTAAAGCTTTTCCGATTGTAAATATATTTTTCAATATTAAAGAAAACTTTTACCATGGGTCACATACATTTTTTGTCATTTCCCCTCATAAAAGCTAAGCTTGCTTCTACATCTGACCAAAGAATAGGCCAACTTCTTGGAAAGATACGCATTCCATTGACTCAGATATTCAAAACAGGTGTTATAAAATTCAAATACAACATCTTTAAATTTATTTTGCTTGATTAATCATTTTTTTAACGATCAATGCCAACATTTTCTTGTATGTTCTCTATCTTTTCAAAAAAATCAGGAACTAGCTGCTGAGCTACAGAACTATCTCCAAAAATACAGAACAAATGGTCACCGTATCTATAGCACACTCTTAATTTTTATTTGAACATATGCTTCAAGTTCAAGCAGAATCAAAGTGGAGATAAAATTAAGATGCTCTGATTCAGCTCCTGTCTCGTCAGTATATTACGGAAAATATTACGTGCCATTTTCGTATGGTGCCAAAACTCTTGTTTAGTTTAATTAATTCGGTAATTAAAATTAGCATGCGTTTATCTATTCCACGCGATGAAAACTATTTGTTTTAGTAATTAAGTAAATATTTGGCACAATGTTAATTATTCAATTTTGATAACGCGCATTTCGTAAAGTGTGTGTACCCGCGTGTATCAGCTATGTATGCTTAAACAAACAATTTCTGCTCTGTTTTATTGTATGAGATTTTCTCAACCCCCCTCCCACTATTTAGAAAGCCTCCTCATTAGGCAAAATGAAAATGTTTATTAAAATCAATAAATAATATTATTTTATTTGAAAATATCTATCTTGACAGGGTTTATGGAATCATCCATTAAAATTAAAAGCTTTCTGTCTCTACCGTATGAACAGATTTAATACGTTTAAGCTTTTTTCACTTACCGGTGATTGATGCGAAATCAATTTGTATCTAATAGAACATTGTATCAAAAAGATATTCTCTAATTATCAATTTTTAATTAATAATTACTGTCATTAATTCTTGATTTTTTCGCTTGCTTAAAGCTAATATAAGTTCGTCTAAATCCACCTTCGTGGGTCTTCTGTCTGTCTTTGTAGCAATCAGCCGGGGATATAAATTAACAATTCGGCCGTGATTGCAGTCTGCGCCGAGACGTTTCTTTGAGGCGAAATTAACTTTGGAGGATGCCGGAAGAGACGATGGGCGGGCCTGTCCCAAAACTTATCCATTATTTCGACGCAAAGTGGGCAAACTCCAAGTAGTAGAAGGCTTTTGCGGAAGCCATTTCGAGTAATTCAATATCGCGGCTCCGCAGAAGGTATCTCCCGTCAGCCAAATGGGTTAACGGAAAATTACCGAAAAGAAATGGCCGCGCCCGGATAATTCGATTTGAACGACCACTCGATTTTACGGACACTTAGATTATCACTACTCTAAAAAATGAAAAATATATTTATTTAAATAAACCATTATTTACATGTGTGAAAGCGTCGAGGGTCTCTATGGACCGCTCGTGCTCTCCCTTGACCGCAGGTGTACGACCCGTTCTATGTAGACTCTGAGCAAAGTCTGGAGTGCTGACCAAAGTACCTGAGAAAGAGGAACAGGAAAAGCTCGCGTCTGCCAGCCTCCGATACTATTGTTAACGACCAAACTTTAAGTATTCGCTCGTGAATATTTTCATTATGCAAAACCGATAGTGCCGACAATATTATTTAAATAAACACATTGTTATTCACGTGTGACTACAGCGTTCGCGGAAGCTGTGTGTTGCGCCATTTCGCCGGCGAAGCTCAGTTCGACAAGATTTGCAATGTTTTGAATTTGCAATGCAAATAACGGAAGTGAGGGGTATTTTAATTGATTATGCTTGTAATTTTAGCATTGTTTGTTTTCGGTAAACATGTACGGTGAAGTTCTAATTTATGTATTTTGTATTTTATCATTTAAAGATTTTTAAGACGTATTTATTAAACTAATGGCGCAATTTAATTTGCAATTGACTCAAAGATATGATAAGATAATCGCATTTCCCGGAAAATACGATCGTGGCTTATATTATTTTTCCATCTGAAAACTCATTAAAGCCTATTCATATATTTTTTTTCATTTTTCGAACCTTGGAATGTCATTTAATTTCGCGCATTATTTAAAGCCTGGCGCGGGCCATTTTTTAGCAAAATAAAAATTCAATATCAAAATTAAATTGGTTAGGTTAGATTAGGTTAGGTTAGGCTAGGTTAGGTTAGGTTAGGTTAGGTTACGGTTTTTAAAAAAAAAGTTGAATATAAATGTTGAAAATAATCAATAATAATAATTTTATTTGTTCGTGCGCCCACTGTAGGTATGCATTCCACTGTAGGTGTGCATTCCACTGTAGGTGTGCATTCCACTGTAGGTGTGCATTCCACTGTAGGTGTGCATTCTACTGTAGGTATGCATTCTACTGTAGGTGTGCATTCCACAGTAGGTGTGCATTCAACTGTAGGTATGTATCATCCTTGAGGCCCAGACGATGAAGATTGGCGTTAAAGGAGTCATGTACCGTGATAAACTGAGACACGTAATGGCCAGAAATAAACTAATGCAGCTTTACTCGAGCTAGTACATTGGGGATGAACCAGAAGCCAGTTCTGCCCGTAATCTCAGCAGACCAGCGTAAATGCCATATCTTTAACGCGGTTTAAGTAAGGCCCTTCTAATTGTTTCCATCTTGTCATAGATTTACCTCTCTCACGTAGTCCCTGTAAGTTTCAATTAAATACATAACATGCCTCCATAGCGCCAGGCACCCACGTGACTTTGACCTACCGGCGACCTCCAGTTTATGAATTTCCAGCTCCATCGCCCGTCTTTCATGGAGGTCACATGGCCAACCCACTGCTACTTCAGTTGGGTGATTATTGTAGTAATGTCGTTTACTTTTTTCTATCACAGATCTTTTAGGCCATTACTGAATAAAATCATTTGTTTTTAAACCAAAAGCGCCTTATCTCAATACTGTTTGTTAAGTTGCTAGTTCTGTCGCCCTAGCTGAATGATGTGGACGAGAGAAACACATTCTTGCACTTTCGCTATAGTAATCCCTTCGACTGAAATCGGTCTAAGGACTGCGAACGGCACTCCTTTTAGTTATACCATCCATCCATTGTGGTCAAATAAATATATATTATCAATAGGTTTTTAATTTAAACATGACTTGAGCTGTACAAAAAGATTTGTTTCTTAGTATTTTTGTGCGTCTACGTCTACTATTAAGAATATAAATAAATTATTTATCTCTTTTATTGTTTCATTATATAAAGTTTCGGACTTTTTACGTCTAGAAGTAGCCCGTAGTATCCTGGGTCTATTGTATCATGGCTCTCCCGTTTCTCTTTGGATGTTTGTTCATAGGTAAATAACAGGAGTCTCTAGGTTTTCTCTAGACAAATGTATGTGAATTAAAATGTACCAAATGTCAAAATTATATGTACGATTGTTTAATTTGATCTTCAGCGTCCAATTTGATTTGTAAAGTGTCCATTTTGATTTGCAAAATGTCCAATTTTATTTGCAAAATGTCCAATTTGATTAGAAAAATGGCCAATTTGGTTTGGAAAAGTCCAATTTGGTTTGGAAAAAGTCTAATTAGACGTGTAAAACCTGTATCGAGAGTAAGATACATTTATTATCAGACAAAATATTATATAGTCGGAATAGAGTACGAATAATATTTAGGCTATCGGTGAACATTATTTTGTGCAAATTTGGTTTTATTCATATTTTCATGTATTAAATAATGCAGAATGCAAAAAATATTTTAACGGCGAGGAGCTGAAACTCTGTGTTCATTATCACACATAAATGCATGATTGAATATTCAACAAATATTGTAAAATTCTCTGGGGCAATAAATTAAAATGAATCAAGCAAATATTTATATTGCATAAATAAATTGATACATATTTTTTTATGCGTTTCGGGTCCATCGTTTTATCTGTCCTATTTATTATATTCAATATTACACTGTTGTATATTATATGTATTTTAATGAATATATCAATTGTGGACATATTTTCAAACAATTGGCGTTCTCGTGATTTATCTGAGGGAAAGAATAGCAATTAAAAAAGTATCTTTGCAGTAGTAACGTGGGGCAAAGTTTAATCCAAGTTTAATTAGACCGACGTCGTTGGCCCGTAGCCACCTTCCACTAAGGTCCTGATAATTAACGACGAAGACCTGACGATGGCTTGTCGCCAAACTGCTTATCAAAAATTTAACAGCTTTCGAATCTGCTACTTTATATTGCAGCAATCGTTCGCGGCGTGCAAATAATCGCCATTGTTCTCGATATAACATTACGAAATAAATTATCGAACATGTGATTATATTTAATTGGTCATGAAAATGTTATACATTGTTTATGTACCGCTGAAACATTTCATTGATTTCTCGTATTATATTTTTATTTATTGAATTCGTGAAAAAAGCATACGGATAATAATTATGTTGACATTGAATAATTTATATACGGACATGATAATGTTATTATGCTATGAAAGAAAGTAAATAGAAACAACGAAAGTAGCAGTAAATAAATATATGTTTTTTCTGTCGAATCTTTTCGATGGAATGTATATATACAACGTGGTATTGGATATAAACTGTTTGTTTTGCCAATAAGTACGTATGTTTGTAGACATTCTGTTTGAGCAGCAGAGCATGATAAATCAAATATAAAATATTTGAAACTTTCACCGAACTATTTGTGTAGAAGAGTGTTAAAGAATTTATTATACTAGTTCGTGAATTCATTTTCTAATGTAAATATTTTAGTTGTAAACTATCTCGTGAACCAACTTCTATTATTATCGTTAATTAAAATGCGATGCTTCGAGCGTGCTTTAATTCAAAATAAGATAGTTGCTCTGGATATTTTTTTATTGAATTATTCTGTTGTATATGCTTCGGAACAATACTATGGTCCGTAATACATTAGGCAGGACTCGACTGGCAGCTCGTACATCACATTGAAGTTTGACTCTAAAAATACTCGTACACATTTTCCAGCCATTTTCCTCCGGATGGTCTCTTCGGAACCCTCGGTTTAATTAATTCGAGGCATTTTGAAGCGGACCCACCGCCATGTTTTGTAGTGCAATAACGTTTCGAGTGCTAATTGAGCCCATCCCACCACGGCCACTTGCTCGCCTACTAGACCGGTTAGGAATGCCACTGCGATTTAATGTAGAGAAGGTGAATGAAGCTAGAAATATTAATCAAATATACGTTAATGTTATGAATATTGCTGAGACGACCGCGAGTTCGCACGAACTTAGACGACCGAGTTATATATTTAAATGTCATTATATTAGATTATGTTAAATATACGTGTTATTTAAAGGGGTATGCTTTTAATACTTTGAACCACGCGACAGACCGCAACGATTTCGAGGGTCATGTGACGCTTTTCCCGACGAATTTTCATTTATTTCATTAATTGATTAATTCTCAATTGGCGACGATGCAGAATTAATTAATCAGCCTAAGAAAAATATTTACGACCAATTAAAATAACGGCATCGTTTATTTGGCCATAATTTAGTTTTGAAAATTTTCAGTCGTGAAAAATTACGTGCATTGAATTGTAATTTGAATATTGAAATTTGCGCCCCATACAAAATTAGCCGCTATGATGATGTTTACGAATTATTCAGCCGCGTTTGCGCTGAAAACTAATTTATTCCGCCTGTTTGTATTTGGCGACCCGACCTAATTTTATTGCTGGGCTTTATATATGTATATGGAATCGGTAGTGTATTTTTTTTTAAATGTGCTAAAATTTCATTATTGATTTTTCATACGTAAAAATATATAAAAAATATTATAGCTCATGAAAGCAGCACAATGAAAAGGAATTGAGTAATTTTGTATTATCTATAAATCAGTTTTATGCTCGTAATAAGCATATCTTGAAGATATATTTTATTTTAATTAAGATAATGGTGTTGCTCTTATGAATATATTTATATTAAATGAGTATATTAAATAAATATTAACCAGTGCCATGACTTGTAGGTAACACGTATATTATTTTGATAATGTAGGTTGATTAAGACTGAGCTAAGTTAGTAGTCGGATAGGTTTCCGACGAAAATTATGAATTCAGGGAATTCTTTATAACCGCTCCCCAGGGGGTATGTGAATGGAAGAGACCCATTTCCTCCGCATGTTAATACAAATATTTTTATAGTTTGGCGCGTTTAAATTAATTAATTTAATGCCATCTATCCCTTGTTGAATAAATAATATAAATTTGAAAACAACTAAAATAGTATTAAAATTAACCAATGTCGTGGTTTGACTCCGAGGGATGGTGAAAGACTTAATGCCTTTGCATCTTTATAATCTTTATCGAAACGTTATATAGGTGAGTGTTGTTTTAACATCTTTCTGATATGTTATCCATCCATATTAGTCAAATAAATAAATGTAATGAATAAATGTATGCGGAAATGGACATACTGTTTTTCAAATTTTAGTTTTTTAGGCTCTTTTATATGATTTTTCGGTGAAAAGAATCTTTTTGTACGATGTGAAAGCTCTGATACTCTAAGCCTTTTAATTTGGAAATTTGTGTTAAATCGTTAAATTAAATAAGCCTTTCAATTCACGGTTGCGAACAATTTTCAAGACAATTATCCACAAATAAAATAGCTATATTTAATTTCGTAATCTTCTCCACTCTCCTTTTAATTTCATTAACATCTAATAAGATGCATGAATCACCCGTAAATTCACAAATAGAGGCTGGCATGATAATGTAGAGAATAAATATATAGCATTCCGGCAAAGAAGCTTATTAAGACTCGATAATTGAATGGCCTAAAAAAATCTAAATTATAATAAACAATATTCTCTTGTAAGTAAGATTTTAAAGATGGATTATAATACACCACAAGTGGTAAAAGAGAGTCATCTTTTTATGCTCGATATTAAATGAGATATTTTTGGTTGATGGTCACAATTTTTAAGAACAACGTATACATAATCATAACTTAACGTCTTTTTACCTGTTTTGGAATTTCCTGCTAATCCAGGACGGTTATCAGTCTTTCTCTATTTCTCATTTTCATTTTCTATTTGATTTTAGCATTAAAAAAATCTCAGAGTAAATTCTAAAGTATATGGAATACGATTACCGATCATCAGATTTTAATTAGTTAATGATTTGATGATTTCTGGACCTACTTAACGTTTATGGAACTTTACTAAACAGGCACTATTTTTTTTTGATCTCAAACTATTATAGAATGTAGAGTATTATGTGGAGATAGTAATATTTATAACAAATAAATTATGTTTAGGTATTATATCATTTTATTCGTATTCAGTATACACCCATCGCTTGATTTCCATGACTGATAGGATACTATAAATCACCTATTAAATCTAGACTACTATTCTAATAATTTTTACGTAAATCTTT
This sequence comes from Philopotamus ludificatus, assembly GCA_022495035.1. Lineage (NCBI taxonomy): Eukaryota > Metazoa > Arthropoda > Insecta > Trichoptera > Philopotamidae > Philopotamus > Philopotamus ludificatus. The sequence continues at coordinate 33,171 of JAGXCT010036570.1, read as the reverse complement.
CACTATAATAATTGTGTTTAACCTAACCGTGCCTAAATAATAATATAAATAATCATTAATCTTTATTGTCCGCAATTGCAGAAATAAAAACAACAATATTCGCTTTTTTTGCCAGGGTCGTGATTTTTCTCGCTCGCATCCGGTACGATGTGCTAAGCGCCAGTGCCTATAGTTCCTTACTGCTAGTTTTTTCCGAGTCAGTTCATTAGATTTTCGCTTCCAGTTGGTTCCAGCAAGTTGACTGATGTCATCACTTTAACGCGTCCAGGAAGACTATATTTCTTCGACCTGTTCACGGCCTCTAATCCATGACCTTTGCCCTTCGACCGGCTCTATCGATTATCCTCCCTGCGATGTACATCCCACTACCACTTCTGCCTGGCGATTTGAAAATATTTAACAAAACTTATTTTAACATACAACTTACATAAATAAATTGAAAGCCCGACGCTTTTTATTCATTCACTAATAAATAAGTTATTTTTTTAGTATCTGGCTACACAGATCATATGACATACCATTGAAATGTGCATAGATTTTTTTTATTGTACTTTTTTAATCTATATATTTATGTATGTATAATATATTTTATTTGATTTGCTCTAACTAATGGGTTGTTCGGAAGTCATTTCGTTTTTTCCCAACATTTTTTCACAGCCAACTTCACACTTAAGTCGCATAATCATTATGTATTTTGACATTTGAAATAGCAAGGCTTGCTTGTGAAAAAAAATCGATTGATTCCACGCAGTAGTTTTTAGTTGGTATCCTGTCAAATATGGAAAATGAGACACAATAAAGACATTAATTTATGCGAACTGGCTAATAACAACTCGTGAGATCACTGAGAGATACAATTTATCGAATTCGACCGTTCATGATCATTTGAAACGCCTAGATTTAATCTCAAAGCTCGACATATGGGTTACTGATGTTCTTACGGAAAGAAATTTATGCCGTCGCGTTGGCGTCTGTGATTTGCTTCTCAAACGTCAAGAAAATTATCCATTTTTCAAGCGCATCATCACTGGGATCGAGAAATGGGTTGTCTACAACAATGTTAAACACAAGAGATCATAGAGTAAAAAAGATTAACCAGCTCAAAGGACTTCGAAAGCCGATATTCATAAAAAAGGTGATGCTATCTGTTTGGTAGGATTTCAAAGGAATCGCTTTTTTTTATCTTCTACCGGAAAACACAACGATCAATTTTGAAGTGTACTGTTATCAGCAGGACAAATTGAATGATTCAATTACACAGAAAAGGTCAGAATTGATCAATAGAAAAGGTGTAGTGTTCCACCGAGATAATGCGTGACCTCATACAAGTTTGTTAAAGATCTGTCATTTTATGATTATTATTTGTTCTGGTCTCTATAATTTCTTTAGACCGAGAAAACCTTTACTTAAAATGAGGAGATCAAAAATCACCCGGATTAGTATCTTTCCAGCAAAGAACATGCTACTGCCAGAAAGGTGGCAATGGTATTGGACCAGTATGAACAATATATAATTAACTAAACTATTTATTAACTATGAGAAAATCGTCTATAATTTTCTTAAAAAAAAAAAGAAATTACTTTCTGAACAATTTGATATATCTGTCTATATATGTCACAGAATCCGACGTGATAGTGATCAAGAATAAAGATGTTTTGATAACTTATTTGATAGCCATTTTGAAAAGCAATTATGTAAAGCTTTGGCTTTTTTTTTCAATTACTAAAATAGAGGTTTTTTTGCTTGGAATTTCATGAAAAATTCAATATTGACGGATTAATGTCGTAAATTTTAAGCTTGTTTTGAAAAATGCGTAAATAACTTTTATAAGTAACATTTGTAGGTTCGGGAGCAGAAGCAACATAAACACGCTGACGGCAAGTCAAACAGCGCCTGTACCTCTCTCCTGCCCGCCTTCGCATAACATGAAAAATCTTGGCCAACTTTCCCTTTTAACGTAATTAAGTGGTGAGGGAAGACAGAGGAAATTGGAACATCTCAATGCTAACAGGCCCCGAGGCTCCGACCGCCGGTTATGAATACTTTACCTTGGCCAAGGAACCAGTCGTCCACCCACCTTTCTTTGTGAGCACGTACGTATAGGTAGGTGGGTGGGTCGGTAGATAGCGCGTGTTCGCCAAATTGCGATTTTAAATTGAATATTGCGCCGGGCCATCTTTGACGGTTGGATTTTAATTAATTCTTGTGCTTGGTGGTTATTTTTACATGCTTGGCGCCAACTTTATGAGATCGGGATCCACTTTTATGTTTAACTAGCCGGGGCAATCGGAGGGCTACCGCAGAGCACGGATTACATTTTTAACTCACGTTAGAGCCGAATTTATTTGAAGGTTTCCGCACATAGATTTGTATAATAAAATGCAATAAAATCTCAGCCTAATATTTCAATTTAAAATAAATTGTGTGTACTATATATATATTTTTAATTAATTCCGATGTTTGCATGCTATAGACTTTTTAATGGTTTAATTGGGTAATTTGTTTTGGAGTAGCATTTTCATTATTTTTTTTTTAATTTGGTCTATGAACATTTTTTGCTCCATCATTAAATTTCAATTTGCATCAAATAAAGAGCCGCGAAAATGTGTTTCCAATTTCAGTTTTGCAATTAACCCTGTCCTTGGACGATAAATCAAAATTTACAACAATAAAAACAGCCGCATAACAAATTATTTCGCCATTAGAGCATTGTATGTATTAGGTAGAGCGAGAAAAAATGTTATTTATTTATTGTGACAATCATTTTTCATGTGATTTTGGTTTTCGTCGATTTTTTTTAAATTTTAATCGAATATTCCTTCGACTTTAAGAGGAGGTCAATTTTATATGATAGATGTTGCAGAACTGTTAAATCCAGTTCTCTTATTTAATCCTGTGCAATTCTCGCTGTGATCTTCCGTTATTATTCCGGAAAATTTATTTCATGTTTTAAGCAGTACATATTTTCGTTTTCTTCGACTTCATTGTAATTTATTTTGCTAACATTCCACTAAATAAAAAAAGGGAAACCTTTTTCAGTTAATGATGCCCCAGTGGTAATCACAGGCACTTGATGCGATGCACCTGATGGTATAAAAAGTTCATTTCTTATCCTTAGTAACAATCCTTCTAATAAATTGATCGATTTCGTATATGGATAGTAGAGATAATAATCTGGTTATTCGATTTTCTTAAACATTTAAAGAAAATTCTTTGTTTTTTCATATTTTCCGTGTCTTTTAAAATTCCCTTTCACGGTTGACTATAGATAACTGAGTTCTTGCGAGTTGATCGGATCATAATTAGTGAGTTTAAAGAGTCATCATCGATTTTAAGAGGATTTTGGTTTGTGATTTCACTCACTCTCACTACTTTTAAACTTGTAAAACTATCTATAAAACTATGAGGATTCAAAATGTCTCTATAAATATCTCAGATGGTCTGGGTAGCTTCAATGATTTTAAATCTTTTTTTACTAAGAGCCAAGCAAAAATAAAAATTGTCAAACAAGAAAGATTATTAAGCTAGCCCAAGTTGATGATTTTTTACAAATAACTCTTTTAATATAAATCCTACATCTCACAAGCTTTTTGTACCTATCTAAAAAAGTCTAAAGAATAAATATTATAAATAATCATTCGCCTTTATTGTCTGCGATTGCGAAAAAGAAAATAAAAACAACAATATATACTTCTGTATCCACGGCGCGATGTTTTTTTTACTCACAGCCGGTACGATGAGCCAAGTGCGAGTGAAACGTATACTAGTAGTGACACGTGCCGTGAGAATTTAGGATCGGTCTACCGGCGATCTAATGTCATTAGTCTCCGGCGGGACATCGCCGGGTGTGCGCGTCATTTACACGTCATCTTGATTAGTAGAAAAATCTAAAATATCGACCAAATTTTGATATTATTATAAAATTAAGATATTGATTTTATTAAAGAATTCATTTTCCTATTATAAATAGACCCCATTCGGACGACGCGGATGGTTTTGAGCCACCGTAACGTGCTATCTCAACAGCTGCCGGTGACAAGCCGGTTTTAAGAACACAATAATAAAAATGTCATTTCTTTCCGCTTTATTTAATATTATTTTATCTATATATATTCTTATATAATTATTGATAAATTGCATTATACGACTTTTGTTCATGACGTATGTTTTATCGTTTAATTATATATTAGGCCTACGAAAGTTTTCTTAATTTTGAACAATAAGGGGTCGGGACGATCGTACTCTAAACTAAAATAAATAAATTCTCAGGCACGTTAGAAGTTCACGGAAAGATTACTAACGGAGTTTCAAAACGATACCAACTTCGACAACCGGTGACAAACTAGCTTTAAAATAACGCAACAAAAAAAATGACATTATATTTCGCTCAATTATATTTATTAAGATTAAATTTAAATAATAAGAATGTACAATCGTATAAAATATGTTTAAATGATTAATTAGGATGCTACCTGTCTAAAAAAGCTTTAGGGATTTTTTTTATGCTTGATAAATAAAATAAAATATTTTGATCTTATGATAAAACGTATAAAGACGTATTTTTAATATTTTGTTTAAAATCTTATTAAGTCGTTATTTTTGGTATTTAATAATGGCACGAAGCTAACCGACAGGCATTAACGAGCGTTGCAAATTATGTCACTAGCGCAAATTGGCGAAATGAAATATTTACCGGGCGCCTTGTAAGCGATTGCTTAGATTTTTTTTATATTTTCCTCAACGTCCACGTTACCTTGTACTTACCTCGGAAACGAATTTTTAATGGCACTTTAAATGTTTTACCAGCCGAACGTGCCAAGCTCCAAGTTTCAGCAATTTTTATGGACATTTAAGACCCGAGCGTTAATAACCCTTTGATTGCTCGAACGGACTGAAATATCCCTCGGGCAAAAAAAAATGTGGCCACAGAAATAGCAAATATTTTTACGGAATCCAATTTATTTTGCTTTTAAGGATCGGTTGCTATCGGTGAAATATTTGCTCGGATGAAATGGCGTTTAAATTTGGAAAACTATTTCCATATTTATTACGGTGAACTTTATTTTTATTTATATATATATATATTTTTAATAGCTTATATATTTATTATTTTAGAATTTATTCAGTGGCTTATTACGCTCCGTTACCTTTTAAAATTTAGGGCGTTTTAGTCTCGAATATTTTACGGTTTGTTTTTCGACTCAGCCCTTAACAATATGTAATCTGCCACGTGCAGGTGATTGAAGGGTTAATGGTACGTAAACTTGTTACATGCTGATTCGGGGAAAACTTGCTTTGTATACCGAATTATACAGGGGTGTGTTGTGGAGCAATGGAGTAGAGGGTGGAGGGAATTAGCATCATAACGATTGTTTGCTCTGCTCTGAGGGAAAGTCTCGGCACTAATGAGGAAAAGCCCCCAAGAAATGGATAGTCCAACTTTTCCGATTGTTGACAACGACGGGTGAAAAATATTCGACGCTTAGCGCCGGAAAATGTCGAAAGAAAAATATCTAGAAAGCTAATTTATTACTTATTTTATTAAAATACGAGATTTAGGCCGAACCTATACATCACGATTTTTTTTAAGATAAGTTTTACAACCGAATTAATGCATTTTTTTTAAAGATAATTCTATCATTACCACGTCTCTATATTGAAAATATTTCAGTGAAATTTTAATTTAATATAACACGGGAATTTATTACAAAAAGGGTTCATTTTATTTCGCGTAATATACATTTGTATTGCACATAAAATAACCGTAAAACGCGTAGAGTAAGAAAATATGTACACCCATCCCTCGATTTATGCAGCCGATTCGTTTCAGCCATAGGCCGTGTAAATCGAGACAACTGAGTATATAACATTAATAACAGCTGATGTTATATTTATTTATTTTGACAATCGTAACGTAAGCACCATTAAAATCACAATAATGGTTTCAGGAAACCGTTACAATGCAGTATTCGAACAACATAAATTGAAAATTCCTCCATAACATGCTTAGGTAATGGGGAAAAGCTGAAAGTTTTGGAAAGCAAAACTATTTCACACTAAATTAACGAAAAAATAATTAATATCTGCGTATCAATGATAAAGATAATATAAGTTATAGATGAAACAAAAAATCTATGAAATACATCTTTCTTAAAAAGTATAAAATTAGTTTTCTCCATTTTCTCAAAATTCGATAAGGGCGTCCTGCCAACCTTGGTGGAATAGTACCTTATTGCAACTATTACGGAACTATCATAACAGCTGGGATTTGGTTATTCAACCATTTATCGACACCTGGGTCCTATTGGAAAAGTCCGAAAATTGGGTCAATGCTTTCCTTTAATATTTAACTGGTCTAATCATCAGCAAAGAGAGAATGTGTGCTATTTTTTGCTCTCATGTTTCAAGAATAAACCTTATTTGGCTCGAATAATGACTGGTGATGAGAAACGAGTGGGTAGGAAAAGAGAAGATTGAGCGGCTTAAGGTAACGCTAGAATTAAAATGACCATCTTTGGTTTTAAGACGAAAGGTATTCTTTCATCAGAGTAAAACTCGGCTTTATGGATAACTCAGCGAGACATAGACGATGCTAGTAGCGAATAGAAGCCGACTGGAAACATATGAAATGCGGGGGTATAGAAGAATGTTGAAGATTCCATTGACAGAACAAATTTCTACTTCTTCACAGGGAGCTTCTGGACACAGAAAAAACTTACGTAATAGTCTGTAAAATTAAATATATCAAGCAGAAAGAAGCTGTCGTGGCTCTGCAATATATGCAACTGGACTGAACTGGGAGCTATAAAATTATTCGTGCTTGTTAAAAAAAGAGAAATTACCCGAAGTAGAAGATATACAACGAAGAGTACATTAAAAGGTCATAACAAGGCTCAAGTAGTTTTAATGGGAAACGATGTTGCCACCATATTTCCCGGATATTGTCTCATTTGATTTATTCTTCAAAATCATTCGGATGGAAAAAATATGTAGACAAGGTCAGAACGTGAGTAAGAATGAAGAACCGTATTATTTTTCGTCACGGACCGGTAAATCTTGGAAGCCTTATACATTTACCAGATATATGGAAGAGCATTGTAGAAAATAGAGGAGGGATGGAGCATATAATATTTTAGCATCTTTGTATTCTATGACGATGACCATACTTGAATTAAGTATTTTCCTTCAAAACTGTGCATTCTTAAACATTGTGGCTACCAGGTTAGTCAGTCAGGGATTTAATTCTTTCCCTACTGTAGATTGGAGCCCTGCCTCTTCGCCTTTTTTTGACAAAAACATATTTTAACGAGATTTATCATCAAGTTAAAATATTTCTTTAGAAAAAAAACTTTTTACAATATTTTCGCATAACAATTAGGTAGGCCTTTACAACGTGATAGTGAAAATAAATTAAATACAAAAAGTATGTTTTTAACAATCATTTAATTAAAGAGTAGAACTAGAAGCAAAACTATAAGTAGGAAAAAAGTAAAGATTCGACTTCTTTTTTTTTTGGTTTGTTTTTTTTTGGCGAAAGCATTTTGTGATATGGGAACAGATCAGATGGAACAAGGTCAGGGTAATAAAATAGGGTATATAGTCGTTCTGAATTATGATGTTACCACTACGAGCTAGGATCGATCTTATTCTTTTTATTACATCATTAAATTTGTTGAGTTATTCACAATACTCACAATTCACAGCTTCAATCGATTTTAAGAGTATATTTATAGAACGTCGATTTTTTATTGGTTTAACTTGGTTTTCAAGCAATGATTTGAGAACATTACCCAAGGATTTGCTTAATCGTTTGTCACCTTAAATTATTATAAAGTATCCACCTTTTTCCGTCCAGTTTTAAAATTGCCCCAAACCGTTGCAGAAATTTGTGATCCTAAAAAGAACGGAGTCAGACACTCTTGTCACGAAAGTTTTCGCGAATTCTTCTTCAATGCTATCCCAAGCGTTGTTAAAGATATATTTTATTCAATTGATACGTTTTTTTTATTCGATAAAATATTTTAATCAACCTTTTTTCGGTTATTTAATTAAAATCTGCATAATTTTAGCAAAATTTGGAAATATTTTATATTTATATTATATATATATAATTTATATTATATTATTTTGTGTCCTTGCCTTTTCTGTAGTAATAATATAATGCTCCAGATGTCAAATATGTTTAATAGGTGTCTTATTATTTTACAAAAAATATCTGAGAACGAATTTATTCGAATCTATGAGTTACTCTTATTACATTTTTTTTACAAAAGTATTAAAAGAGATATTTATTGGGAAAAAGAATGAGAAGCATCTATAGAGTTTGATCTGATATCCGCTTTAAAACATGGTTCAAGTTGTTTGCTAAACGTGAACTAAAACTTAATAAAATACGATGCTACAAGTAGATCAAAAACCACTAACCAAATATTTGGGCCAATATAATATTTCCAGTAGACGTTGCTTTAAGATTATCTTATTTCTCTCATGTGCTAAGTGTTATAGCTTGTAATTAACAACAATCTGTTATGATTGTGTAAGTTAACCAGAACTGAGATAAGATAGTACACGGATAAATTAACATGCCGAGGATATTCTTAATGATATGAAAGGGGTTAATGGGAATTTTATAACCCTTCACATATTTAAAATCGAAGCGATTACATATTATTATATTTTTTTTATATAAAAGATATTAATCCATTTTCCCTCATTTCTGAGGATCGTGACCATGTGCATGATTCCCCTTATGGAGGACCATGGACATGGTTTTCATAGGAATATATAGTGCAGTGGTTTCCCGTTCCCTTCTGCACCGCAGAACTTTTTTAAGCCTGAAAAGTGCTGCTGCCCGCTTTCCAGCTTATATTTTTGTAAAATGAAGGTCCCCACCCCTCTGTTGACTAGCGTCACTCAGAATTATTCAGAATGGTCACCCATCTGAATACTATCTGCGCTTATCGGCCATTAACTTTAACAATCATAATTTGATTGTAATTACCTCTAAGCTATGACGGGTATTATTAAAATCTTCATTGAACCTTTATATGTGGGAGTGATGCTTTTATGTAATGCCATTCAACCATTGTGATGTAAATAAAAAAAAAACAGATCTTATCTGGAATTATCAATAGCTTTGTTTTGAACATTCACATTTTATTTATTAAAGCATCAATTCATAGCAATCAAGATTATATTAAATTAAATATTCCATATTTTTTTTAGTTATAATAGCTATTTTTTCGTACTAATTTTTTGTTGCGATTAACATGGAATTTTTAAGCGAACTATCGCATAATATAGAGGTAACGTGTATTCATAAAAATCGTGTCGGAATTTCATATATATAGAATTTTTATTCGTTGTACTAATAAAATACAGTATTATATAAATTTTTATATTGAAATATGTCCCTTATTTCGTTGAGAAGTGATTCATGAACTTCAAGATTTTCAATACTAAATTATTAATTTGCTAATCTCGTCGGATTTTGATTAATTCTGTATCAAAGCGAAATCGTAAATATTTTAATAATAGACCGTATGAAATACGAGAACGGATTCGTAATATTTCATCTCGGCAATATTTCATTATATACGCCTATGGAATTACACTTGCTTTTACGTTAATTGTTCGAACGAAAGCAAGAACTAGGCGAGTTCATTTGTAATTTGGTTAATTATCAAAGTGTAATAATACACGTTTGTAATTTATATGTAATATATATATATATTATGTTCGGTGATTTTTTGCACGTGCGCATAATTAAATTAGATTATTTTATCAGTAAGCATTTTTTTTATTTAATTATTATGAGTGCCAATCTATATCCATTGGCACTCTGTCAATAGCTGCATCCTCGCTAATGGACTCCAAGGACTGGTGTTGAATGAAACTGAAATTAGATACGGCTGTTCCATTTATTGCGGACACCCTGTTATGATGTAATTTCATTTCCCCGTGCCATTAGATTAAATATCTATACAATAATAATATTAAAATTATTCTGCATTTTTAAACAAAAAATATAGGTATTTTTTGCTGTAAATATTCAAGTACAATTTATTTACACTACATTTTTAACAATATTTAGAGGAAAATACTTAAAAATAAGATTAAAAGAATAAAAATATTTTGTGAGGTCACCTTTATTTTTTATAACAGCTTGATTTCAGGTCGGCATTGAATCCACTAAGTTCTTTATTGTTTCTTCCGCTATCTCTTCGTATTAGACCTTTGTTATTAATGTTATTAGTGATTTTCAATTGGCAGACATTTCTCTGTTGACGTTTGCTTTCATTATGTGCCCTAATATTTCGATGGGGTTTAAAACAGGATTAAAACTTGACCATGACAATGTTTAAATATCAAGTTTTTCTCTTAAATCTTTGACCATTTTAAAAAAAAGAGAGAAATGTTACATATTTTTTCTCTAAACTAAAGTAAATGGTTAAATAAAAAAAAGCCGTTTTAGCCAGATGGTGTAGTGCAGAATCGACCTGGAAGCTGCAGTTGTTTACATAGGATAGAGGTTGTACTATGGATAGAACAAGGTTCTCATTAATTATTATTTTATAACTTACCTGACAAATACTAAATCTCCAACTCTAAGAAAACAATCTTAAACTTTTTTCCTGCTTCACTCTTCATCAAACTTTCTACTGTTTTTTTTTCTTATATACCGAATCTTATCCAAACCAAACAAGGTAAATTTGCTTACATTCCAGAAGGTAATTTTTAGTCCTTTTTAGATCAGGTCCGGTAAAATTTTGCTAATTGGAGTCTCTGGAGTGCATTTGTTTCAGGAGAAGTGTTTTTTTGCCGGTGATCTTTCCATAAAACCATCTTCCCTGAGCCTTCTCCGTACTGTTTCGACACTAACTTCAATTCCTTCACCTTCGATAAACTCTGTTCTGATTTTCACTGCAGTGTTAAATCAGTTGGTTGAGCGGAACATTTTAAAAGACGAACTACTGGAGCGGTTGTCTTCCGATTTTTGGAATTTCTTTATAAATTGAGTCACTGTAGATTGACTAAACCCAATCAATGCTGCATTTTCGCGGATACTATTATTTACCTTATATAAGGTAGCAATTTTCGTTTTGTCACGTGAGTTAATTTTTTTCATATTAATTGGTTTTTTTTAAGGGGACCGAAGAGTAATCAAATTTTTTTGCTGCCCAAAACATTTATTTATAAAAAAATTCTTTCCATCATTTTCTAACACCTTTTGACGGCATAAAGGCAGTTGTTTGATTCCTTTTTGAAAAAGTCCTTCACTTCTCCAACATTATTTTTTTTTAACCTCTTAATGTATGCTTTAACGACCTGAAAATGTAGTAATCTGACGGCTCGGGATCTAGTGAATATGGTGGATGAGTTAAAAGTTCCAATCCAGGCTCCTTTTATTTTTTCCTGTGTTATTTTTGCAGCAAGAGACCTCGCATTATCGTGTAGAATTCGATCCTTGAAACATTTTTTTGGTTGTTGACCAAAACAGATCGTTTTTTATGAATTATTTGTTCACAATACACTGTCGTTGTAAGGGTCTGCCCAGGTTCAAGCAATTCGTGATGTATAATTCCAAAAATATCTCACCACACACAAATAAGAATCTTCTTTATTGTTAGTGATGGTCGTGGGGTCGGAACAAGTACTTCTCCGGAAGAAATCCATTATTTTTTTCGTACAGTATTATTATATAGAAATCAATTTTCATCGCTACTTAGAATTCGCGGCAAAAACGGATCGGCTTCATACCGAGACAAAAGATACGCGTAGATGGTACGCCGTTGATCAAGCGCCGTCTCCGTCAATTAATAAGGAACCCAAATTCCTTGCCTGTACAATTTTCCCATGTGACGAAGATGATCCTGAACTGTAGACCATAGATAGCCAATCTTCAATGATAATTACACAATTGTTTGACGAGGATTTGAATCCGCCATCGCCTTCAGGATAGCATCGTCTAATTTTTAGGGTAGTCCTTCTCATACTACATCTTTCCCTAAGTAACCGTATTTTTTTCACTGCTTTGTTTGCCTTCATTCTTTGATTGAACAAATATAGCATACAATGACGTAAGTGTATTTTTTTATTGTTGGCTTTGACATCTTTCCATTTTGGTAGAAAAAAAATGTTTTAACCGGAAAAAATAAATTCAAACAACAATTTCTGGAAAAGTAATGAATTAAAATGGTACTTTATATAAAAAATAATTGCAAATATATTCAATATCTGTAGTAAATATTTTTATTAATTTAATGTATTTATGTAATAGATATATACATAGCTATGTTATTAACTGCGACACGCATTTACAGAAAATTACTTTATTTCAGACATGAATACAGTATGTGTTGCTACATCCATCACGGTGATGAATGATAGTAAAAACGCGCATTTTTTCTAATTCAACTTAATTGAGCGACAACCTACGACGGCGCTTTCGCGTTTTAAAGGAGGGTCTTATGGGCTTATACAAATAGAATTTTTTTTGAATCAACAAATTCAATTTCCTTGCCGAGAAAAAATATACAGAGTCGAGGGTGGGCTGATAAGACATCAACCGTAATAAATACACTTTTATATGCCGCCTCAAAAGTCCAATAAAAACGTGAAATTGTTTCCCGCGTCCCGGGCACTCCACGCCGAAGAATCAATCGCCATCCACCCTATCCACAAAAGGGGTTTCACCTCATAAATTTTCATTGGTCACATCCACAGAGGTGGAGCAGAAAATCCGGAATGGATACTCGAAAACTTTCGTCCGAGCTAGAAGTTTCCAATAAGAGTGCAGCAGAGCGCCACTCTAAAGAAGTCGGCATATCTAACTTTTTTCACGTATGAGAATTTGGCAAGAATTTCACGCACGAAAATTAGGCCTAAAGAATTGTGCGTTTTTTTTATATGTATTATTTACTATAAATCGAAAAAAAGAAAAGGTAATGCGAAAACTTCTCAGTAAATAGTTGCGCTCCATTAGGCAATCTTTTCGGCTGAAATTTGCCACACATTTTCCCCATTCACGAATTTAATGGAGCTTTATCATGATATCGAAAAAAATACCGATTCTAAATAATTATTTGAATAAAAATAGTTTCTGCTATAATAGGAACGATTCGATCTGATTAATACTTATTTTTTATATATCTACAAGTTAAAAAAGCAATTATTTATGGTAATCGATCCAATGTCTAGAATATTTTATTACTTCTTTTTGGTCCTTCTTAGTACATGTTTCCAAGAGTGTGAGGATATTTTCCGATTATACCAACACAAATTGTTTAATTATTATGTATGTGAATTTTAGAATAGTAAAAAAGATAAATGGACTAAATGGTTAGGAGTGCCTTTAAGAAGTATAATTAAATTTAATCTTCTTTATCTAACTTCACATAAAGACAAATATTAATAGCTAAGAAATATTTTTGGAATTCATAGCTTGTGATATTTTTATTTATGTCACAATAGTATCGGGGTAGGTTTAGAATTAATATAAATATAGTATGTCAATATTTATGTAATATAAATATTTCATTTCTATTTTTAAGGAATTTTTAGATAGTTAATAATATTGCTTCGTTATCTTTAGGTATGTGCGTATTACTAACTTTAATTTGAAAACTAAGGAAGATTTATGCTGTATTTTGTAAAGAAAATTGATTGGGTGTATTCAGGATTTATTTAACGTAGCTGAGCGGATCTGGGACCCCAAGTTTTTGATTTTTCTCGAATAACTCTTTTAATATAAATCGTAAACATCACAATTTTTTTGTATTTGTCTAAAAAAGTCTAAAGAATAAATATTATAAATAATCATTGACAATAATTAAAAACAATAGTATTTGTTTCTGTTGGCATTGGTGCGATGTTTTTTTCTCTCTTACTTCCGGTACGATGTGCAAGTGCGAGTGAAACCGTACTAGTGACACGTGCGACGAGTACTTTGAGACAGCAGCGTGCCTTGATCTGCGGTGGGACATCACCGAGTATACGTGTCATTTATGCGTCATATAAGTATAAAAATCCAAAATATCAACTAAATTATGAGGCATGTCATAAATAACTATTTTTATTCTTAGAATACTCCACTTATTTTATAAAAAATGACAAAATATTAATGAAGATTTCATCAATATCTTTACCTAAAATGCTTAGGGTCTTTTTTCAATTATAATTACACCCCCTTCGGACATCGCGGTTGTTTTAGAGCCGCTGTGAAGGATCCGTTAAATGGTCATTTTTTTTGTCTAACAAAACATAACACGCCCGTGAACAAACTAAAACAGATCAAGGTCATATATGAATAGAAAATGTTTGATGTTTTGATTTCGTGCATTTTACTAAATTAATAACCCTTAATATTGTATTGGTGCCTAGTCTTTTATAGGGCGGATATCTATAGTGTGGTCCATATTTCGGCGTTATAGAAAGTTTGATTGTATTTATTTGCAATTTTTTTTAAAATTTGGTTTATAATTGAAATACTCATAATACTTTAATTGTAATTCAGAAATTATTTTTTTCTTGCGCTTTCGGTTTAAAAGGGTAATTATCAGATTTTATTAGATAAATAAATAAAAATATTATGATATATAATTTATAAAACAGGTTAAATAAATCGATTTAGACCATGATTTTAATGAAAGCATTGTCATTGTTGTTCTTGTATTACTTTATTGTATGATTAATATTGAGAAAGTATATTTATCTTTATGATGCTTCATATTTATTGAATAAAATACAATTTTTCCGGAAACGAGAGGAAATTGTATAACGATAAAGCGATAGAATTTCCATTGCACCGCGGCAATATGAAACGAAGTCTCCTATTCCTCTAGGAAATAAATTCTGAAATTGTTTCTTAAACCAATAATAAAAGAGTAAAAGCTTGTTGATATCCGCCCAGATAAACATTGTGTTTGTTCTTCCAGTCTTTCCGTTGCTTCGAAAGCCTCAATTAGGGCATTCGTGTGCTCTAATCGGATAAACTCGCACGTACCGACTGTTCTCGATTGTTCTATTTTAAATTATACTATTTTTTCAGCGTGAAAATTACCATAGTGTAATTTCGGCCGCCGAAAAATAAAATAGTAATGAAACACAAATCAGATAGCCGGGGCGCGTATCTGGATCCATCTATCTCAACCAGTTCAATCTTGGATGAATCCAATAAATGGATTTCTCAAGTCTTGTCTCTCGCAAATGTATGGGGAGGGTTACTCGGCAAGAGGCAAGCGAATCCATTAAGGGCTATCTATCCTCGGCTTCATACATATAAATTGGTTGCACAGTTATAATCTGAATACTCTTTCCCAATCGCAGTGGATTGACACGGAATCAGCTTATTGAATCCAGATTAAATTTCCATTGGAAATTCATCGTTTGAACTCTGCTTTTTTACTCTTTGAACACAGATACGTAATCCATTTTGCGAGCCACTTTACACAAGTGTGCTGTGCGTGTGGGCGTATAAACTTACTTTTTAATCTAAATAATTTTTGGCCGGAAAAATAAAACATCTTATACTTTGAAGTTTCAAAAAAGTTATATTGAAATTGAGAAAAACATTTTTCAATGAATAAATAATGCCGCACGGACGTATGTTAAATAAATATACTTGTTATTTCAAAAATTACTTTTTAATTTTATAAACGTATAACAATAAAGTTATTAAAAATCATTGAGATATTTTTTTATCAAGTCGAAAGTTACCTAAGGGCTGGGCTTTGTTTAATTTTTTTATGTAGCCTAAAACAATATTTGTTCAACAAGTGATTGTAAACCAAACTGAATTTAAATCTCTTTCACAGTTTCAGACTTTTATTCACAATTTACTCTGTTGACTTGTATAAATTTGAATCGAATAATGAACGAATTGTAATCGTAGACAACAATAGTTAAACGAAGAACTTTCAAACGCAGACGAAATACAACCATTATGTCTTTGGCTGCTTTTATTAATTGTTATCCTTTATCCCATCTCATAAACAAATTATTAATACAAGGTTTGATAAACTAAATATTTAGAGTATTATTTTTTATAAAAAAAAATATCAGATGCGTAGTTTATTTTAGTTCATTTGACGTCGAATGAATGCGATTACAGTAAATTTCGTGTGTTAGGAGTTATTTTCAATAAGAAGTAATTAAACCCGAGTTATGTTACTATTTTTATTTTAATATATTATTACTTACCCTTTAGAGTACAACTAGGAAGAAAATGTTGATAAGGTACTCAATTTATCTCTCTAATTTTAGCAAAAAACTTGATTTCGTGTTTTTTTGGTATTTCTTATTACAAGAATCTCATGTCCGGGGAATACAGAGGCTGAGGCATCATAATGGTGTTAGTTTTGACCAATTTTTTTATTAAATTATGTACACTCAAGCTTTTTTTAAAAAAAAGATACATTTTACTAAAAATCGTGTAAAAAGCTGATAATAAAAACCCAATAAATAAATTACTATTCATAGTTAGTTGATAATTAATAAATCATCGTTATTTTTAATACACCGTGTTATACCAAAATCGTGAAAAAACAGTTTTTTTTAAATATCATACACCTCCCTCGGCATTTTTTTTTTGCTTTTTAGAAAAGAGGAAAGAATATAAATACTATCTCTGAAGTATATAACTATATTAAAAAAACGAAATCGATTCAATTTATTATACTATAAAATAAAGGATGAAAACGGAAATAATATTAAGACTATTTGCCATTATACATAACATAAATGCAGGATTGATGCTTGATATTTAAATATAATTTCATATTTTCGGAATATTATCTTCTACTTTCAAATTCCATTGTGTTGAAGCACTCGAGAGGGTATTATTTTCCTTTGACAGTAATTCCATCAGTCTCACTTATTTACAGCCTCAGACGTTTTTTTCTATGAAATACAGATGCAGAATGCTTTTCAGATTCGTAATTTTTACAATTTATATCACTGTTGCTTTCAATACACAGATAATATGTTATTAAACTTTACTGAGTGTATCTGTTATTTGTAGAATAGATTTGATTAAATTTGCATCAAATTCAATTCGTAACAATGCATTTTCCACTTTCATTACCCTCTCATTTTGAGGTTTATTTTTTCAGTCAAAATTTCAACCTCAAAAACACTTCTGATACCACTGAATCGTCAAAATGTCCCTGTAAATATTGTATTGTTGTTGCATTAGTTTTTTGATAATATTCGTATAAAATCTAATTTTGTAAACATTGTTGATTTTAATAAAAACCGAAATACATCTGACCATTGAGGAGGACATTGTCAAAAAACAACATATTAATTTGGCGGTACCGCTAATATTCAGTATAATTTTATTATATATAACTTATCACCAATTAATTGATAATTTATTAATTTATTTCTCAAAAAAATCTATGGGTTTTAAATTTTAAAAGCTATGTAATAAATATTTTACTTCAATTTCGGATATAAATGTTTTATTTAGTGCATTTAATAAATTTTAAGAAGATAAAAAATAAGGTTTAGAGTATAATATGGATGTGGTAAAGATGATCATAGAAGCTCAAGGATTGTTATTAGAGTTATTAGGTAAAATCCACTATAGCTTAAAGTTAACTACAAATGAATTATGATTGTCAATTTAAACAATGGTAGGGGAGGAGGGGGTTGTGACTGATGACCTTTATTTCATAATAAATAATTAGTTAAAAATATAAGCTGAAAAGAGGGAAGTATCTATTTTCAGTATAAATAATTAAAGCGTTTCAGGAGGCTTCGGTTAACTACTTAGCTATATATTCCTAAGAAACCCATGTCCATATTTAATAAAGGGAACATGATAAACTTCTTCAGAAATGAGGGAAAATCGATTAATAGTTTATTTAAAAAAATAAATAAATAACAATAATAATATTTAAACCCTTCACGACTTTGAATTTCAATTCTGCCCGTGTGTTTATTAATTTACTGTAATTGTTTTATTATATTTCGGCTTATATTAAATTGTTAATAATTCTACTATATAAAGATTGTTCCAAAATAATATATAGGGTTTGAATGAATTAGTAATATACTTAATATTTAAATTGCAAAGGAATCTTCATCAAATATTATAAAAAAAAAAAATCCTATTAAAAAATATTACCGTTCAATGCATTGCTAAAAATGGTAGACTATTGGTTCACAAACTTTAAGAAACATTTGATTTCGTGTTGTGGCGCATTCCTGCTTTTAATTCTACCAGTTTCGTCGATTTTCTGGCGTAGACTTTATCTTTAAGATATCCTCACAAGAAAATTTTCAGTGGTATCAAGTTTGGGGAACGGGCAGGATATTATATGAAACCACTTAGACAAGTCATCTGTTTGGAAGATCTAAATCATGATGATGGTGTGCAGCTACTCCGTCCAATTGGAAATAAAAGTCCCCTCTTTACCTCCTCCCAAGTCCCAAGTACATATTCCTAAATGCGTGGTAAAATGGATTCTTGCAGTAAGTTCAAATAATTATCACCGATATTTACAATTTTTCTGGGACATCTACATACAGGGACGGCTCACCCATACACACGGAGCTGCAGCACCCCTGTGGTACGTGGTCGATGTAGAGCAAGAGCGCTGTCTGCTTAACAGCGATACTACCGTTGTGTATTGGATAGATGCGGGGCTGCAGCGGGGTGGGGGGGGGGTCTCACTCAGACTTGCGCCATCAATACTGGGTCACTTTTGAAATATACTTATTTTTTAACTGGATTCATTTTTCATCTGTAGTGTAATTTTTTTTAAAAAAATACTATTATTTCTGTGAATTGGTTCATATATTGATTTTTCCATTTTTTTGTAGTTACATACATATGGTTGGCTGTAAAGTATTAAGGTTGTCTGTCAATTGACATGTTGTATAACGTAGATTTTGTTCCCTAACTCCATCAAAGCGTCTCCATTAAAGTCTGAAGGACACACAGATCGTTCATCATCTTTCAAGCCCATATCACTTAAATGGAATTTTACTATTTCCGTAACATTTTTTCATTGTGTTCGAATCAATTAAATCCACAATATTGTTTTATACGTTCCACATATATATTCGAATTATATTTTTCGGCGGAATGTTTCGGTAACGGATATTACCCCGTTTTAATCCTAATAATACGGTCTGAAACCATTTTTAATTTCCTGGCGATTTCCTCATCTCTGTTCAGCGTCGCAATTCATACGCTCCCAATTTTTCAATGTAACAAAACGCAACGTAATTTCAGAAGAAACAACAAAAAGATCCGCCAGAGTAGATTAGTGTAATCATTCAGGAACAAAAGGCCCGGTCACATTGTTTTATTTATTTTATTGCGGTGTATATATTCAATTCTCAGGGCGGTCGTTTCGGCGGCGGTGGTTCCCCGTGTTCCCTTTGTAAATTTTCGGGGTGACCGAGTTCCCCCGGTCGCTCAGATGGCTGAACCCCCAGCCGGAAATGATATTCTAAAACTTGGCCACAAGAAATAATTGATATCTTTCCCATGGAGTGAAAAAGAGAGTAATAATGAGGATTTAAAATTCCAATTATCCTTGCTGGCCCCGGATGTTTGCTGACCATTATGATGCAAACTCGGTGCGATCCGTTTCTCCCTCGCTGTTTTTTTTAAATGTAAATGCTTTGTTGTTTTTCTCCTGTTTCAGCCGTTAAAATATTTCAGAGATGTTGTTTTAAATTTTGATTAATTAATTCTGAATTTTTTAGCTCGTTCTACTACGCGAATGTGCCACAGATTTCTCTACACTTATATCACTATACGAAATCAACATTTAATATCATCTATTATTTTATATAAATCATAACGCAACTCATATATCCGGTGGCTATCTAATAGACGATATAAAATATTTATTTCAATTGGATAAAAACGTATCTGTATCCCGAGAGAGTATTCTTTTGATAATCAATTCAAGTAAACCGCGTGACATTGAACCCTTATCAAAGCCAATAGTTATACAGTTCAATTCTCTCTTTATCCTCTCCATAATACTAATGAGCTCGTTTATTTGACGTAGACATGATAACTCTATCTGCTCTCAACACGTGTATTGTACCGTATATATCAGGGATTATCAAACTTTTTGAGAAACGGGCCGGATTAATTTTAAACGCATGGAAGGTACAACAAATATTTTATCACTAAATACTATAATAAAAATGAATTTAGGTGTTTTTGATGTTTCCTACTAAAGTAAACCAAAGTATTATTAATATCATTAAGTGAATTTTCACAAGATTCTAAAACATGTGTAATATCTTGTGAATGAGGTAGATGTAGAAGAACTTTTAAATTCAACTCATGTTGCAGATAACGTCTTTGGTTTTTTACCAAAACTGATCGCCTATCTATCTCTCTTTCTAATTGGGTACATTAAATTTGGGCTCTGATTGTTTGACGAGGTTTTAATTATTTATAATGAATTATGCCCAAAATATCCTATTAAGCACAATGAAGTATCTTTTTTAAGGTTAATGATGGTCGAGGGGTTGAAATTTGTACTGATTTAAAGAAAGCTATTATTTTTTTCTCTTTGGGTTATTGTACAGCATCCACTTTTTATCATCAGTAATAATCCTTCTTATAAACGTATCGTTCTTGTCGAATACCTAGACAAGAGCGACGAACAAAAGGATTTTCTTACCTAAATTTATCTTGTTTTTTACGGATAATTTTCAAATAATCTTCTACTGTTGTCCAGGGACAGCAGAGATCTTAATATAATTCCTTAGATAAGTCTTAAGGGAGGTAAGTCTTCCCGATCCTAGCTTGTCGCTTATTTTTTTATGATCGCTATGCAATTATTTGATTGATCTATGTTATTTTAAAGTTTTAAGACGTCTTCATAAATTTCTCAGTTCAATCCCTTACCGAATGAATATAGAAAATAATCGTAGATTTTCCTCAATTACTGGCCTTGACATTTTTACTAATGACATCATTGATTGAGACATTGAGATAAAAAGCAATCAGAAATAGCTTGCCTTTAAAAATCTGAAGAAAAAAAATTGAATATAAGCTTTGCTTGTGTAAACATTGTAAATTATGAATGAAAAATTTAATAAATAAATTACATATAATGTGATAAGATAAAAATCTCTATTACACACGTATCTCGTATAATACTATACTTCTATAACATGGTTTCGATATAACACGGCTTGTATAACAATATTTTAGAACAAAAAATTACAGATATGAACACGTTAATTTGTCAAATATTGAAAAAAATATTCGATGTTATAGATTTAGATGAGAATCCAGTCTCATAAGCTTGGAAAAAATCTATTTACATCTGCCAAATAATACAATATACATTCTTTTTTTCTGTGAAAAATTGTTACTATAAATAGTCAGTGGAAAAAAAGTTGTACCAGCAATAGAAGATAAATGAAGACAAAAAAGAATGTGGAAAAGGAAGAATTTTATGACCTGGATATTCAAGATATCGAAGACATATTGGAGAACCCTGCATTAAGATGCACCTCTAATGATTGATGATTTAATTATTGCTTAAATGTTGCATTAAATCATCTATGTTTCACATTTTAAACAATAAACGATGATTTAGGGTTATTTTATAAATTATAACATTATTTATTGAAAATGATTCAATAATAAAAAGAATCCAGACAGATCCGGCCCACGTGTCATAGTTTGGTGACCACTGGTATAAACCTATGTCTATATATTATATATACAATAGATTCTGATTAATTGGGATGCTGGTTAATCGAGACAGCCGGTTATTTGGAATAGAAACCAAATGGTAATATTTTTTTAATTGAAATTTTGATATTAATATGTATTCTTTTTAATTATTATCTTGTGTTTAACTTAGAATATGGTTTCAGATAATTAAATGAGTTTAGAAATGCGCATTCTTTTTACAATTTTACCCTAAACTTATTTAGGCCAGCTGCTTAATTAGGGCAACATTTTTGGGCCCGATGTGCCTGATTAAGCGAAATCCACTGTATCTACTATAGAATAATATTCTGATATTGACGGGTACAAAGGGTCATAGACTACAATTTCACAGTGCAAATTAACGCTGACAAAAGTTATAAAAATTTATTTATATTATGACCCAGTTTCAGAGTTTTCCGATCCCCGAGCACGGTTCTACCGAAACTTTTATCAAACACTTCAAACTATCGCAACTCTGAATATTAATAATAAAAAAATAAAACAACGCCGGTGACCTATTGGCATCGCGACGCCGCCATTTATCATCATCAGCGTCGCCGCAAAATGTCATAATTACCGAAAAATAAACCGAGACTCATGTAAACTAGGACTCTGGACGTGGCTCGCCCATACCCTCTTTAAAAAACCCTAAACTGAGATTTGCCATGGTGTTGTTAACCCACCCACCTCCTCTCCCTCGGCCCTCATACCACCGCAGCAGCTCGCCTTTGCCATCGCTGTAATTAATCATCTGATATTATTCTTGTTTCAGGAAACGGGCGTCATTACTTTTGATGGAAAACACGGAGACAATAGGCAGTCGGTGAGTCCTCTTTTATTTTACAACAAATATGTTACTTAATTTTAAGATGTGTATACATTGTGCGAGCGGCTTCTCTGAATGCCAAATTGACCTGCTAACTCAGCAACAATATCTCATATACCTTTCCCCTTTATCTTAGGTACACTTTATTTATTAACATTGAAATTATGATGAAACATTGTTTTTAATTAAACGCAACACGTAGATAATTTAATTTCAAACAGAGTATATTTTATGTTTACTTTGTTCACGTCTTAGTTAATGCAAGGATTTGCGTTGTCAGGATGTTTGTCTTTGTCAGGATCTCCGTGCTGAAATTCTGGACACCAGTTTGTTGTGTGTCGGCTCTTCCTGCATTTGTAAAGACGCTGACCGGCTGTGTTTGCTTAAGTTTTCCTGGACAATGGTACTCCAGCTTGTTGCTAAACAATCCTCCATTGTCCTGACCCAGCTGCGCCCTCGGCATACCGTCTTCAGATGCCGTGACTAACTATCATCTCTGATGAATCTACTCTGTGTCTCTTCCGAGTATTATCGCTAATAATTTGTAGGTTGCATTGCAATAATAATTAGCTAATATTATACAGAGGCAAATTTAATTAGCTATTGCATTCGATATTTAGTGCTAATTAGTGTCTCTGCTACTGCATATGTGAAACGTTTGATGCACTGTAATTTGTATTATTATTCGAAAGCCTAATTAAATCCATAATACAGTCCTCACATAGCATCTAAAATGATAAACAATTGTACATAATTTGATAAAAAAATTATAATAAATTATATAGCAAAAGATCCTTTGTTATGGTTGGAGATTTTTACCAAAAAGACGTAAAATTTAACCCATTAAATGAATAATCTAAAAGCGGATTTGCGGCAAGATGTTGTGGGAATTCAATCTGGGCAATAGTGGTGCAGAAACATTGTATCTGAAATTTATGGCGATGGTACGATAAATGCAAAAATAATGGCACCTCGGTATACCGCTACTAATTATTATTTATCATGAAACAAATATTTCTCATTACAAATTAAAAATGAATGATTAATACTTAAATTCGTATATATAAAGGCAATTATTACGAATACGAGAAAGATTTTTTTTTGTATTGCATACGGGGTCGTAGATTCCACGTCAAAAGCGTTTTTGTGTATGTCCGGGGCGCTCATATTGCACACTACGCGTTTGATCGGCTGTAACATTTACAACGTTTTGTTTTTTTTATATTTTTTCTTGGTTAGATACTTGATAGTTGTAGCAAAAAAAACAGATTTGAGGAGATTGTGGGCAAATACAGCAGGTGCATATAAAACCATTTATTTCAAATATTTTATGGTTCTTTTACGAGAAGGAGTATGTTTTAAAATAACCGACTTTTGTAGGCAATTGATTAATGTTTAATATTTGCAAAATGAATACCATTTAAGTATTTATTCATGTATTACACTTATATTTTTCTGCTTTTTCGTTACTATGCGCTACTATGCGCTTTGATCTGCTGTAATAATAACAGCTGTTGTGAAAAAAATGAGCTTCTAATAATAGTTTCTAAAAAGATTGGTGATTGATTTGCTCTTTAGGCAATGTGTTAAAACAGAAGAACCATTTTTAGATATTAACTAAATGAGGATTGGAGGCAAAATACTTATTTAGTCTATTTTTGAGGCTCTCATGTATTTTAAAAAAATATTTAAATAATGTTAAATCTATCTGAAAAGATAGTAGTTAGTTGGAGTAATTTCTGAAAAATATGGAGGTAGACGAATTGACCTCCATTCGAGGTCGGT